>VZRL01000793.1:280414-297836 GCA_013397895.1 Origma solitaria
CCTGCGCTGCCGCTGCCTCCGCTCCTGCTGGGAAGCGGCGCACGGTAAAAAACACAAAACCGAAAGAAAAGAGCCCTGTCAAAACACGAGACTGCTCTGTGCACGTTCCCCTCCAGGCAAAGGGAAACCCACCTCGGCCCAGCCATGTCTGCCCCACCTCGGCGCAGCCGCCGCTTCCTCACCCTCTTGTTTTGCCGTTTGTACACGTTTTCAGTCCCATCTTCTAAACATAATTCACAGGCAGCTGTTTCATCCCTGTTCCTTTAATTTGATGCTTTCCCCTGGGTATCCTGGATAGCTGGCATCTCTCCTCCTTCTTGTGGCAAAAAAAAAAAAGTAAATATTTGTGGCCCAACAGTAAACACACTTTTAATAATATTTACTCCAGTTGTGGCGCACAACAAGCAAGAGGCATAGAGTATTTGAAATATTTTAGTCTAGGAGGTACTGAGGGCACAAATCACCTAAGCAGAGAAACAACCCCTCCACACACACTCTATGACAAAGTAACACCTTAAAATTGTGGTTTATTCCACAATCTGCTGTTTTTACACTGGGAAATCAGGCTCTGGTCCTTCAGGCAATACAGCCAGCCCTCTGTAGCAGGCTAATCAACCAAAATCAGTGAGGTTCTATCTGTAGTCAGTTCCTGAAAAGGGTGTCAAAAGTTATTATTAGGTATTACCCTTAACCAAATGGGTAAAGCATATTTTGGCAGATTCTGAAAAGCCTATTGTTCATGCAAGACATGATCCCTAGTTTGATAAGCCAAGTCAGGAAAGAGTACCTTAGCATAGAGATTTCCAGGGAGGAACTGCAGAGAACTTCGTCAGGAGTATGCTTTGTACTGTCATGGTTTACATGATTTTATTGTCAGTAGCAGCTAATTTGAATGTGGAAAAAGCAGAAAGAGGATATCATATGGATGCAATTTCAACGTAATTTTTCCCACAAGATTGTAAAGAAGCATTTCTCATTGAAAAACACATTCAAAAATGTGTAACAGCTTTAGTCTCTTCTGCTTGATTGTAGATTTTGCTAGACACTACAAATACTTGTTGGATGAGTTTAAATAGAAGAATCTAGCAGTTGACAGTAAAATACAGCAGCTATCAAACATTTATGTCCTGCACTTGAATTTGTAGATAATATAGACAATTCATCTCATTTATAAGAAAAAACAGACACTATGACAAGAAATGCTATTTCTTTCCGGGGCAACTTTCACTAAGGGACCAAAACCCAATCCTATCATAATTCATAAACTACCAACATCTGTCTAATTTGAATTGTGAAAAAAAAAATTCGGTCTGATGTAAATTAGATGGAACATGAGATTTTTCAGAAGTACTGACAGGTAGTAGAGGTCCTATTTATCAAGTCTAAACTGGAGTCTGTGTGTTTCTTGCATAAGAGAAGAAAGTTTGGGAAGTTGCTCATTTAGCCCATTGGCAGAGACGGTCATGGATAAGAGGCAGAAGTCAAATAACAAGGTGATAAAAATGGTCAAGAAGCCTGGACAGAATAGGTTTTGCTTCAGCTATTCTTATTCCTTTGAAATTTGATTTCTTGTCATTCAGGGTTCAGTACCAGAGTTTTCAGTACAAGCTCTGCCTAAGATGATTTGTTTAGGCTTCCATTTTCAAAGGGAGCTGAAGGAGTTAAGTGCACAAATCACACTCAGATTCAAAGAACCCAGATTAATTTCTTTCTTAATGCATTTATAATGAAAATACGGGTTGCTGTGAACAATTTATAACCACAGCACAATTAGCACCAAGCAGGAAAACAGAGAAGTGTGTCTGAAGGCAGGCAGGGAAGAATATATAAGGAGTCCTGAAAAAGGAAATTGTAACACTGAGACTAAATAAAACAGATAATGTCATTACCTACCTTTGATACAGTCCAAATTATGTCTCTAAACATTAATCAAAGCCATTTATATTATTTATAATCCTGAATATGTTTGGATTTTTGATGATACTTGATAGTTTCAGAGTAGGTTTGTATCTTTAAAGTTAGATTTGACATTTTATTTGTGGTGATCATTGTGCTGCTCCTCAGATTTTCCAGAAGAAGGTTAGTTTGCAGAAACTATAGAACATCAGAATCTCAGGAGTTTCAGTTTTCGCGTCTTTATGGGCTCTCGTGACTTTTAATAGGCAAAACCAAAATTTTCAGTCGTACATGTAGCACATTTCCTGCAAAAACTGTAAGGAAATAAGGAACATGCTCAGAAGCAAGGAGAGTGACAGTGCACCAAAGTTGTCTTCTTAAAGTCAGTCAGCCTCTAAAAATGTTCAAATGTACCATATAATGTACTTTGGGCTGAAAATGCAGCCTTTGAGCTCTCTCAGCTCCCTCTCTATGTTTTGCCAGCCACAACGTTGAAATCACATGCCAATTCACTGACCCAATGCTAAAAAATGAAAGCAGGAAGAAAAATCCATCAAATCAAAGCTCCTATTTCCATGTGCAGGTAGCAATTGCCAGAGGAACTCTCCAACCCATGTGCAGGCATTGGGGTGTTTTGCACAATTTGTATTTTGTTGATGCGCCTATTGCATCCATGCAGAAGTTCTGTGCATCAAATATATCTCACCAACATTTCTCAGGTGAAAACATGATCATACACTTCGAGAAGTAGTATTTTGTGTAGGTGATCGAGCATTACAACAGGTGCTACAGCTATCCAAATTGCTGGGGTTTTGTTAGGGAATGCAAAAGCTCTAAAATTTTCTTGTTCAGTGCATGGGATGGATAATATTCATCATGAAATGTAGAATAGCTGAAGTATAAGATTGTACACATTTTTCTTAATATGAAAATATGGGGGGTTTAAGGCAAAAAATTACTAAAATTTGTGCTATGTAGGCATTCAATATTAAAAGAAAATCAGAAACCTGTCAACCAGCCCTAAGACTGGACAGGCAGCCAAAGTGTATCAGGAATAACCTGACAGAACTTTAGAAAGCAGGTGTTGGGACTGTGATGTTCCCAGCAGTTTAGCACTCCTGACATACCTGAGTATAAGAGACATTGCAGTCTGTAATCTTGAATTTAATGACTCTGCAATGTCCAGGAATCTTTGCTCACTATGCTGTAATTCAGGCAAAACTCTATTTTGCCCTGGATCCCTGTGAGTGCGTTTGGATGTGATCATTTAGCACTGACTGGCTGCTCCTCCAAGGCCCATTGAACTGCTGCTCAGTTTGAGCTGGCCGTGGATTGTTCCCCTGGCACTGCATCATCCAAATGACTCTGTTCTTTTAGCGTGACCTCGAACAAGGTCCCTCAGTGTCCTTAGATGTCAAATATGCTAATGACACCACGTGGTTTGCATATGGATGCATAGAGGAAAAAGCTACACATATATTCTGCTATTCTTTAAATTGGTAGGACTAGGTAAATATATATCTGTCTCATTTACTGTGTGCCTCTGTGCTCACTCATGTGTAATTATTAGTAATTACAATTTTCCTAACTCGTTCTCTTTAAATATAGAATTTTAAGTCCTTGGAATGTGACTGTGGCCAGTTCACTGCAAGTGTCCTGTATTGCATTCTGTAGTGTCCCATGCATACAGGATTCCTACAGAAAGAATGGGAGAGGGGTACACCCCAAATTCTGCCAGAGATCTGAAATCACATAAAGGAATGGAGTGAAAAAATACTCAACATTCCGTTTTATGCCATCCCTGTACCTGGGACCATTATCATCTCTCTTCTGCCTTCTGTGCTTTGTTTGCAGTTAGGAGTATTGCCATTTAAAGTGATTTTATTATACTCCAGTGTCAGCATCTATCCTTGTAATAGAGATATAACTTGGATCTCTCTCAGTTACTCACTGGTGCTGCATGCAGACAGCATGGCCTGCCTTTATATTCAGTGCATCTGAAATGGGTTTTTCTACCACAGGGCCTGGCATTGTCATCTCTTTGACTGACAAATGTCTTTAACGAGGACTGGGGATCATAAGATACTCATATTTGCAAAAGGACTCAGCTCAGCTGGTCACTGTGGTCTTTCCTAGTACACAAGATGTATCTACTGCATGGATCAAAAATTTGGGGTGCCATGGGTGCATACCCTTCAGATTTAGATCTGAAGAGATGGCTTTTTGGACCAGAAGACCACTTGTCAAAATGCAAATAACCATAGAAAACCCCAGCAGATGTTGAAATCACTGATATCGAAGGGATTAAATATGTGGCCTTCCATCCTAGCAGTCATCACTGCTGCCAAAACGAGGTAAATTTTGGTAGCCATGGAGAGAAAATGCCATGTGGTTAACATGAGTTTAGGTACTGATTGTCTAATTCTAGTCACAGTTTGTTGAGTAAAATCAGGGAATTATCTTCCCTCTAACTCCAGCATTTGCCAAATTTATCAGTGAGGAGCTTCTTGGAAACAGGTACAGGAAAGCAGGGACAAAGTAAGGGCATATCCCTTAAAGTGTGCCATTTGATACAAAACATATCAGGATCAGTGAATCTTTTCAACGCTTGAATTTCTGGCTGAAAGGCTTCACCTCATACATCAGATTTGGATTGCCATTAGGCAGATGCAAATTTAATTTCTGCACTTATACAAAAAAGTGCATGCAAAAGCTCTCCCCAAATGTTCAATATCTGAAATATTTGAAGAATCTGATCTCCTTCCTCAGTGTGCCAAGAACCTCTACACTACTACAGTCTGCACTGGGTCAGACCAAAGGGTCACTTGTTTTTTTTTTTGGCACTGATCAAAACTGGGTGCCTTGGGAAGGGTACAGGAGAGTGAGTGTGCAGTGTCGGTGCTTTCCCAGGCTCTGAAGATTTGAAGCCTGGAGGATTCCCAAACCAACAATTGTATCAATATCTTTGATCTATTTCTCTGCCCTGAAGTTCTTCAATTCTTTTTTGACCCATCTATATTTTTGAGCATCCACAAATCTGGTACCTATTCTAAGGCCAAATAGGTTTTATACATAGGTAATGGTGTCATGTTCCTTAGTTGTTTTAATTGCGAAACTGTGGTAACTGTATTATAATGATCAGATTTCAAGACATCCACACTTGTAGTGAATACTCAATTACCAGTGACATTTTGGACTGTGAGCTTCCAGAGACATAAAACACAAACATAATTTCATCATTTGAGGACAGCAAATGCAACAGAATTTGAACAGAGCCAAGAATGAATATTTATTTTTATATAGCAAATGCTTACTGAAATCCCTGGCAGTATTTTTTTTTTTTTTAAATCTGTAATGATTCTTCTCTTTGTTTCTTTACTTTATCCAAATATTATAACCTGGGACTACATACTCTTGGGAAGGACCATGCTGGAATAATTATAAGCTCTAGATTCTATTGCAATGGAATTCTATAATCCACTAAGTCTGTGCCTTATACAGCATTTTTCATCTGTATGTTTTGTAGTATTTATATATATGAATAACCTTTGGAACAATTCACTCACAAGTGTTTCTGATCCCTTTTACTCCTTCTCTTCTTGTTTACATAAGGTAAAATAAATTAAGGCCTCTTGGTAGGATTTGAGTATGAATACCATGAAGCACTCTAGGATGTTTCTGCAATGTGAATTAGTGTCCACTTTTGGTTCCACTTTTGAGACAATTAGTTGTCCTCATAGGTACTTGCTAACTTGAAAAACAAAATACCTGTCAGATACAATCTTTGCAAAGATGTTTGTCGCTTCCCTGCTGCATCTTTGGATTTGCTTGCAAAGCTTTGGAATACTCAAATGCCACGTGTCTGAAAAAGGAGAGCCACTTCAAAGTGCTGTGCCCAGGATAAATTGCTAATCCGGGTGAGCCCCCTGACACCGAGCTGGAGTTCAGGCAGTGCTTTGAACACTTGCTAACAATTACCGGTCCCTGGAGCTGCCTCCAGCATCCCGCATCTGGGAATGGTCCTATCAATACTGGATCCTAGGATAACCATCAGCGAGGGACAGCCGCCGGCCAGGAGCGAGGAGAAACCTCCTTGGAGGCGGAGTGAAGCGCTGAGCTGCGGGAGGGCTCAGGCTGCCGGGACATTCCCGTGCGGGGCTGGGTCCTCGTGCGGAGCTGGATCGCCGTGCGGGGCCGGGTCCCCCTATGCGGCTGGGTTCCCGTGCGGAGTTGGATCTCCGTGCGGGGCTGAGTCCCCCTGCGGGGCCGGATCCCCCTGTGGGGCCGGGTTCCCGTGCCGGGCTGGATCCCCGTGCGGGGCTGGGTTCCCGGGATGCGGATGGGGATGCGCTTCCCGGGATGGGTGCGCTTCCTGAGATGGGTGCGCTTCCCGGGATGGGTGCGCTTCCTGAGATGGGTGCGCTTCCCGGGATGGATGCGCTTCCCGGGACGGATGCGCTTCCCGGGATGGATGCGCTTCCCGGGATGGGTGCGCTTCCCGGGACGGATGCGCTTCCCGGGACGGATGCGCTTCCCGGGACGGATGCGCTTCCCGGGATGGATGCGCTTCCCGGGACGGATGCGCTTCCCGGGACGGATGCGCTTCCCGGGACGGATGCGCTTCCCGGGATGGATGCGCTTCCCGGGACGGATGCGCTTCCCGGGACGGATGCGCTTCCCGGGACGGATGCGCTTCCCGGGATGGATGCGCTTCCCGGGACGGATGCGCTTCCCGGGACGGATGCGCTTCCCGGGACGGATGCGCTTCCCGGGATGGATGCGCTTCCCGGGACGGATGCGCTTCCCGGGACGGATGCGCTTCCCGGGACGGATGCGCTTCCCGGGATGGATGCGCTTCCCGGGACGGATGCGCTTCCCGGGACGGATGCGCTTCCCGGGACGGATGCGCTTCCCGGGATGGATGCGCTTCCCGGGACGGATGCGCTTCCCGGGACGGATGCGCTTCCCGGGACGGATGCGCTTCCCGGGATGGATGCGCTTCCCGGGACGGATGCGCTTCCCGGGACGGATGCGCTTCCCGGGACGGATGCGCTTCCCGGGATGGATGCGCTTCCCGGGACGGATGCGCTTCCCGGGACGGATGCGCTTCCCGGGACGGATGCGCTTCCCGGGATGGATGCGCTTCCCGGGACGGATGCGCTTCCCGGGCTGGATTCGCAGCGCTCGCAGCTCCCCCTGGCGCTGGAGGAGCGCCTCGGGCCGTGGGAGCGCTCCGGGAGCGCCGCGTCCGCTCCTGGCGGCGCCGCCGCACAGCTCCGCACCCCCGCTCGGATCCCGGTGGATTATTTGGTCATAACGAGAGCATTATCCCTGCTTAGCGAATGGAACATGCCGCTTCTTCCGTGGCATTGTCGGCCTTTGATGCATACAATTAGAAGAGGTTCTTATTTAATTACCCAGCATAATAGGACCTGAAATGCTGAAATTCAATCTTTCACGTAACTGCTGCTTTTCAGCAGCCCTCTGGGCTGATGAGGATAATGTTACAAACTAATGCATATTATTTATATAGAAAACGTTGCAAAACAAATGCAGTCTTACAAGAGTATAATGCTTCAAATTGCTTTAATAGCTGTTTGATTACTGTGGCCAATAACTGTTGTAAATTGGTGAAGATGCAATTAAATGGTCCTAGTTAGAAATTAATAATAGGCTAGCAAAGAGTAGGAACTTTTAGATGTTACTTCTGCCTGATTTTATTTTTTCCCCAATCAAATGAAGGAAATTTTCAACAAACAGATTTTAAATAGCACTTTAGATACAGCTGTCTTTTAATAATAAGAATGCTGACTCTTGCCTGTGTTGGGGCAGATTTTGTTATACATTAATTAGTTAGTAGGCCTGAAACAGGCTACAAAGCTCTTCTACCAGGGCATTCCACTTCTCAGCAGAAATGCTGGAATCACCCCAGGTACCACACTTAATGTCTCAGGGCTTGTGTTAGATGGCCTCCAGAGGTCTCTTTCAAC
The DNA here is from genome assembly GCA_013397895.1 of Origma solitaria. Taxonomy (NCBI): domain Eukaryota; kingdom Metazoa; phylum Chordata; class Aves; order Passeriformes; family Acanthizidae; genus Origma; species Origma solitaria. Next base: position 288,301 of record VZRL01000793.1, read on the forward strand.
CTAAAATACTCTGCAGTTCTATTCTTTATGTGAGCCAGAATGAAAATCACCGAATTACATTATGAGGAGAAGAGGAAAAAGAAAAGAGTGATAACTGTCCATGCTGAGGTCTCCATAAATATGTCTCCAGACTAATTCACATGAGATTACCAGAGCAGAAACAGAAGTAACCTGGATGTATTTTGATTTACCAGTGTCACCAATCCTACAGAAATCACTGGCAGTGAGGTTGGGATGTTAAAGTGAGGGACAAACTCAAGGCAAGAAGCTTTAGAGCAGCAGGTTCTTGGATCAATGGACAGCAGTCAGCCCTGAACGTTTCTTGCAGAAACCACTATTACTGTTACCATAATGAGAATTTTAATTAGAAATGAAGGGCAGTATGACTCTACAGATGAGCCACAGACTATTTATTATGTTCCCATTAAATATTTGTGGTCTGAAGACCACAGTTTGGCAGGCTCTGGCACACACAGAGTGGTGATGTACACTTTATAACATCCCCAGGGATCAACAGGAACTCCTGAGGGGCTATGTAAGTCTGCCTGCTCTTTCCTCCTTAGTAACATACAGCAGGTTTTGTGGTTACAAAAAGCAGCTCCGTTTCCTGAAGCAATGTGTTTTATTTAGATTGAACAGATCAAGGCAGAAAGCTCTCCACAGAACTCTTCTGTCAGTGCTTGCTGTTTTTTTGAACATCTTTGCCAACAGAAGTTGGTAGAAGAGGAACTTCAAGACGCCCAAAAAAGAAATAGACGGAACCTGTAGCTCTGTGGATAATCTTTGATGCTCTGGGCTCTATCAAGTGCTGGCAGCCCAGGAAGCCAACAGTGTCCTGAGCTGCCCTAAAAACGGTGTGGGAAAAGATCCAGGGAGGGAATCTGCCCCTCTGCCCTGCTCAGGTGAGACCTCCAGCCCTGGGGCCCAGCACAGGAAGGACCTGGAGCTGCTGAAGAGAGGCCAGAGGAGGCACCAGGATGATCAGAGGGATGGAGCAGCTCTGCTGGGAGGAAAGGCTGCGAGAGCTGGGATTGTTCAGCCTGGAGATGAGGATTTGGGATGACCTAACTGCAGCCCTCCAGTACCTGAAGGAATAGAAAAGAAACATGGAGAGAGACCGTTCACAAAAGCCTGGAGAGACAGGATAAGAGGGAATAGACTGAAACTGGAAGAGGGCAGATTTAGACTAGACATTAGGGAAAAATTCTTCCCTGTGAGGGTGGTGAGGACTGGCACAGGGTGCCCAGAGGAGCTGTGGCTGCCCCTGGAACCCTGGCAGTGTCCAAGGCCAGGCTGGAGGGGCTTGGAGCAGCCTGGGATGGTGGAAGGTGTCCCTGCCCATGGCAGCGGTGCCGCTGGACAGGCTTTAAGGTCCCTTCCAACCCAAACCATTCTGTGATGCATTCCATAAATGTTAAGCCTTCTAACCAATAGTTTAATAGGGCCCATATGTGAAGCAGACAGACTTGTTTAACTCTTGACTGTCAAAGATAAATCACACTATCAGAACAGGAGGACTTTTGTCTGTAGCACCAAGATGGAAACTTGGCATTTTAGGCTGAGAGTTATCTTTCTATTGAATGATGGCTCACACATTTAGTGCCAGGAATAGATTGTACATGAAGTCATTTTTGTCTGCTAACACAAAAAACAGCTTTGGAAAGACTCACAGATGAGCTTTTTCGAGATTCCTTGATTTTACTGTGCTTACAAATTTAGACTTAAGGCTGACATCATAATTTTTATAATATCAGGAGTGCTGTTCCTCCCTCGCCCTGCCAAATTGAAAGGTAGAAAGGGAGGGATTGTCCAAATTTCCCCAAGTGCTTTCAAACATGTCCTAACCTAAAGCTCAATGAGACAACCTTGCATTTTGCCTACATTGCCATAAGGACAGGTTAAGAACAGTAACAGTTAAATTATTGCTCTCAGTAGAGATGATTAAATGGCATAAATAATGTACAATAATGTAAAGGTAAATCAAGAATTTCATTAATTTTTTAATTAATGTAAGGCCAAAGAGATATTCAATATAACTGCAATACAGCAATTTTTAAATGGCCCTTATGAGGCAATGTCTGTGGAACTCCTTACCAGAGACACCAGCTGTGGAAGTGATCAGTAGTGTTCAAAAAGTACGGGAAATTTATATTGACAACGTCTGAAATTACAACAGTAGCATTTTCAGAAAATTTAAAAGCCCTCATTCATCAGAGTATTAACCACCTTTTAACCAAATAAATTAAGGAACTCTATTTCAGGGGAAATTACCTTGTAACAATACACTGCATTAATCTGAATCGCTTACTGCAACTGCTTCTAAGAGGGTTGAAGATGAGAGCTTTTCTACTCATTTCTAATTTTATTATGAGGCTTCATTTAAAGCTGCATGTGACAGCATGCGAGAATACTTTGATTTTAGTGTCAATACATTAGAAACATTTTTACCAAGAATGTATTTTGACTGTCATTTTTATTCTCTAGAGTATTTATGATAACATTTATGATATGTTATATTATTACACATTATTTTAGCAGTTTTTTATTATTAAATCATTAAATTGCATTGGCACCTCCAGGTTGACACGCCATGTTTGTCCAAGGCAGGGTACAAACTGTCTCTGATAAATCTGGATACAAAAGCTTGCAATCAGCAGCGCAGGAATTGGACTTCTCAGTAATTTTCTGTGAAGAAGGCTTGTGCTGTTCTTTCAAAACAATCATTGTTCTGATTTCTAATATCAACTGCATTTTCTTCTCCAAAATACAATGCCTTTCATCCAGAGGAAGCAAATAACTGCATACTCACAGCCTGTCTATAAATAACATGCCCATGCTTTTGTGCAGGACTGTCTCTCTCTGTTCTGTGGGATGGTTTTGCTTGCCAGAACAGGCAGTAGATGTTTTTCATGCCCCTTTCTTTCTCCTAGGAAGGTAACAGTCTCAACCTTGTTTTCGAAAACATCTGTAAAATCCACCTCCTGCCTTCCAAGTACAGTCTGAAGTGTTCCCCATCTTCTAGAATGTCAGTTAGCAGACATTTGTCATTTATTTCACAAAAGCTTAGACTGTTCTTTCCTTCTTATGGACAATGATTTAAATATCATATTCAGCTGAATGTCCTATGCTCACTTCTTGGATGGGCCACTTAAACCAGATGTTGATCTTGCTGGTTTATTGCTTTGCCCACCATTCTTAGCTGCCCAATTTCTGTTAATTTGAAAGGTTTGATAAAAAAGAAAGCCTCAAAATACTTTTTAGCATCTCAGTTCCATTCGAGTACCAAATTAGAAGAACTTGGATTGAAGTTTCTCTGTGGAACATTTCTCTAGGTCACAGGAAGTAGCTTTTCCTTTTCGTGTCAGGTACTGCAGGGACTCCTGAAGCTTGTAGGTACTAGAGCAGTTAGGGCTAGCTCTGAATTTCAGAGGAAGGAAGAGTAGAAGAGACCATGATTACCTTCAATCTTCCAGTTTCATTTCTCAGCCTTAGCGGTTGTCAAGACTAGAGAGAGTCATTTCAAAATTCTGCTTGTGTTGTTCCACAGACCACACTTCAGTCACGGTATGAAGTAAGAGTTTTCTTTAATGCAGATTCAATCTGAAGTGCCAGGAATATCAGAACTATATTTCAGTACGGAAATGAATGTATTTGGTATTAACAGATGAGGAAAAAAAATGCCCCACTTAAGCTCTCAGTGTGTAGTCTGAGCATTAGATAGCTGCTTGATATAAATAACACCAATCCCATGGAACAGCCACATGAGAGAAAGGAGATTTTGTTTGGTTTAACTGATGATAGTGAAAAGTGCCTATGCCTTTTAAGACATTGCAACTGAGGTTAATATTATCTGCAGTGCCTTATTAACAAGCTTAATTCCGAGTGAGAAGCTCTGCAGGCTCAATAGTAGGTAAGGACTTTCTTCTAGGTCACATTTTTAATTGGCTCTAATAGGGGGAAAATAGAGTGGAATAAAGAGGAAGGATTTTGGTGCATTGACTCAGGGACCACACAGGGCAACATTTTGAAGTGGGAAAGGAAAATCACAGATTTCCCATGGACAGGGAACTGTCTTTAGCAGCAGATTGATTGCTGGGGGTGCAGCAAAAGAGCCCAGCCTTGCCACCTGCTTTGGTTGTGGTGTCCGAGAGCTCGGGCTGGGTGAGAGGTGGGCAAGGGAGCAGAGGGGCTGAGTCCTCCTGGCAGCTGCAGCAGTCGCTGCCTCTTCTCTCTTGCACAACGGCAAGACTCACATCCCACGTTTCTGTGTCCCACCATATTTTTGTACCAGCTTCACTGCTGTTCTTTACCTCCTCCCTGCGTGTCTGTCCTGGTTCTCTTCCACCGAGGCTCCTCACTGAAATGATTCAGCTCATACGAGCAATTGAAAAACAAAGCTGATGAAGAAAATGCAAATAATTTTCTGCTTGTCTGACAAATTAAATCAGTTCAGTGAAAATTCCAAAAAAGCACCACAGCCAGTGCAGGGGAGATGGCTGTGAGCAGGTGAGAGGGCAGAAGCAGAGGGAAAGGGGAGGAGAGGCAGGTCTGTCGCTCTCAGGGTCAGCAGGTTGTTGGGCTGCCCCAGCAGCACTGTGGAACTGTACCCCACGGCACGAGGAAAGGTCACGAGTCCTGTCTCCAGCTCTTATAATGGACTAATAAAACCGTTGGCAGCAGTGGATCTGCAGTTCACAAATACAGGAGAGCAAATTAGTTAGGATAATTGTCTTTTTTTTTTTTTTAATTGTCCGTCCCGTCCCCCCGTCCCATCCGCCATTTTTCTCGTTCTTTTTCTAATTTCAGAGTTAAGTGAGAAATGCTTAGTCTGTCCTAACTGGACTCAGGACAGTAGCTGAAACAAGAGGTTTCCTCTTAGGAGAGATCTCTTTACTGTGCATACATATCAGGTGCCTGTTCATTTCTCTTTTGATCCTGGGAATGTTTTACTTCAACTTTTATAAACAAACATTGGCCATAGATAATGCAAAGGAGCCTTTGAGTACTATGAGAGCACATTCCAGCACTAGGGACCCTGTGAATGGCCACATTTACAAGGTCAAGAGACATATATGCTTTAAACAGAGCAACAAAGGGTGAAAGAGGTCAGGCCTTTGAAAAGGCCATTGTCTCTCTTTCAAGGGACTGGGGAGTTGAGTTTATGAAACAGCAATCAGATCAGCCCCAGCTCGGCCAGATGGCTTTGCCACCTGACAAGGTTAGGAGATGTGGCTGACCTCCTCAGGAGCCCAGGCTGAGTGGCAGATAATGCCCACTTGCTCTAAAGAGGTTTTAAACCGCAGGAAATCCAAACCCAGCAATGATGCAGCTTCCCAGCAGCACTGCTGGGAGGAGGATTTTAGTGCCCAGCTGTGTTTGTGCCATTCCTAGCAGGACTCGCTCGGCAGAGGGCCCTGTCGTACAGCTCCAGATAAAGAATGGGATTTGGAAAAGCGCCGTTCATTTGCTGAGGCTGAGTTATTTTAAGCAACTGGAGGCTTGCTTGTATTTGTCAATATGCAGTTGTCTTCTGTCATGTTGGAGGCACCAGCCATTAGCAAAGTGATGAGCAAATGCAGGTTTATTGTACTAAAATTCATTACTTTGTTGAACAAATAATATTTTCTGACTGAGGGTACTCTAACAAGCAGCAGCTTTTGTAATAATTCATGTAATCTTTTACATCCGTGCAGAATATACAGAGTGTTACAAAATCAGAATGTGATATTGTTCCATCTTACCCCACCTAAAAAAGTACACAAAAGGATCAGGGGATTTGGGGTAACACAGTGGCAAATAAAACTGGGCTGGAATAGCTACCAAAACAAAAAGCTGTGCAAACAAATGCACATATCTGATGGCATCCAAAGAGTTCTTGTCCCCAGAGCACGTCAAACAATCTGAAAATGCTGGTGCTGGGATTCTGCTACTATGGGACAAAGTAAAGATGAAGCTTCCCTTGTAATATTATATATCTTTTTGACATAGTGAGTGTTAGACTTCATTAAAAATGGAGTGATTCATTACAGTCTTTGGCTACTGAGGAAAAGGACAAAAACAATTTCACCATTGCATTGAGAAATTAAGTCTTTATACTGATACTTTTCCTCTCTTAAAGATGCTGGGTTGCAATCTAAGAAAATGAGATTACTAATAGGTTAAGATCTATACTGTATGACGGGGTATGGTGAAAATTTGCATTGACTTTCACACGAAGTGGATCAGGTCTGTAACCGAGGCATCAGAACTCATCCCTCCAATAAAGTGAATGTGTATCCAAGTTGATGAACATCTGGATTCTAATACACTTTTCATTATGCAAATTTGAACAGCAAGATGTATAAATTTGCAGATGGAAATAAATAGATTTCAGGCTATTATTTGTTAAACCTTTGCTCATAACAGTGCAGCTTAGCTGCTTTTGTACAGAACTACAGCTGCAGGGAGGCCAGAAGAATTCAGCAATCAGATAACATAAGAACAGTGATTTCCAAAACATCACTGTAGATGCCCATTTTACTCATTTTCTTCCCTTGTGTCTTCGTCTAACAAGAACAGCAGTAGGCTTGGATCAGATTCCTCTGACAATCTCTAGAGAAAGAGAGACTGGTAAAACCAGTGTGAGCATCCTTTCCCCATTTTTCTAAAACTAAAGCTTTTATTGGTTTCTGAGAACAGATATCCATGAACAGCCCTTTGCTTGCCTTGGGCCATGGTTGTTCCTTTTCTTTTGGATATGGGAAGGATCCAAAGAATTTCTTGTAGATGAAGTAACAAATGCACTCTTCCTTCAGTCCTTCCTTTTTAAGCCTGGTGCCTTTATTGCCAGTTCCTAAGTGTGGTTTTTCTGATGTGGACACTCTTTCTAGGTCAGCAGTGCTTGCCCGAAGTTCATCACAGTCAAAAAATACTTTCTTTTATTGTACCACATGGATCTTGAATCAGTTTCCTGGAAACCTGATATTTCCAGATAATTCCATGTAGACAGGAAATGTTTCTGACCTCTGTATTACCTCTGAAAGTGCTTTTGCACTTAGAAATGCTTTAGAGATATTGCAGGTCTGGTATTACATGAAGTTTCTAGTCACCCTAGAAAAGACATCTAATTTTCTAATACAGAAATTGCCTTTTTAAAAAGTCAGACATGGATAATGTCTGAGATGTCAGCCAGAACACAGAGTTATTTAGTTCACATACCGAGAGCTCACAAGCCAACAGCTCAGGCAATCACTGACAGTACAAATTAAAAGACCTCCCTTGCCTTCTTCTCCAATTCTACAGCTGTCCACAGATGGGAGCCCTGGTAAATCATTGTGTGCAGAGTGCAGTGACATTGCTGGTATGTGAACAAGAAAAGAAACACTTCAAAATGGTGCACTGACTTGAAAAATATATCTTAGCAATCAGGAAAGAGGCTTGTGATCCTTTGTACTTCAAAGGCATGGTGATAAATCTCGCTTCTTAAGGATTATACATGAGTATCTTGTGGATGCCAGGGACAATAGGTCAGGGAATTGCCAAAAAAAAAAAGAAAAAAAGTGCAGCAAAATAAGGAATTACTGTTATGAGTCATTAAACAAAATTCTAGTTATGTTTTATGTACTGTTGAATAAAGAGCTCATTGTTACTTATTAAAGTATCATCATTACCTGATAAACCACAATAGAAGGGGATGGATTTATTAGTGTTCCCACACAACTAAAAGGTTAACACCCTTCTGACTGCAAAATAATACACTTTCAGCTGATGGAAGCATTTAACAGAGCTGGCAAAAAATGTCCTTGATATTTATTAATAGACCAATACCATTTTCTAGGCCCAGCTCCTAAAATCTTCAGGCGTGTGCATGAAATTTAAAGCTTTTCTCAATTAGTTTATCTTGGAATTACTTTAGCTACTTGCAAATATGACTATGTTAAAAGATCGAACAAGAAGTGTGAACTGCTTGAGTATCAACAGTTCCCAAACCAGTGTTTATTTAATTTGTTGGGGTTTTTTTGTTATGGAAATCAGCTAGGGATAGTCTGTATCTTTTAGTTAATAGTCTACATTTTGATGGAGTACAGACATCTTCTGGTAGGTGTGAAAGAGTTTAAGAAGAAAGTGTGATGAAATATGCATATTCTTTCCCTAGAAGAAAGAAAAAGGGAAAGAAGCTTTGTCTGCAAGGATTAAGATGTCTGTCCTTCAAGTTAAAGAAAAGGAAAAGTACATTGCTTGAGCCTTTTCTCCCACAGCCTTCTTTAGAGACTTAGGAGATAAAAGTGGATCTCTTTGAACATGAAAACCTTCAAGTTAAACACGATTGTTTGGCATTTAGTAAAAGAAGTTAATGAACTCTGGCTAGTATGTTCCTCGTATATCTTCATTTGAAGCACTTGCAATATACCCTAATATATCCAGAGAAAGTACTACAGGTGTTCAAAGGAAACTGCTTCCCACTTTGTACTTTTGTATGGAAATTAAATTGCCTGAGCCATTAGCACATTGGAGAAAACATTGGAGATGATCGTTGGAAGTTGCAAATATTTTATTCCCATCGGCGTTTCACTGAAGCCTTTTAGACATTTAAAACTGGGGGTTTAGATACTGTGTTTAAAATTCTATTCTGAATTATGAAAATCTGTGTTTCCCAGGGACTCTACATTCTCCTATTACTGCAGCAGTGCCATCCATAATTAAAACAAGTAGATATTTGCTGGAGGCAGAGCTAGAGGTAGAACATCTGATAGAGACCCTGCATTAAGTATGACGTGATCTGGTACCCATTTGGAGGGAGCTAATTAAATGTGGGAGAACTGTAACTGAAGTGAGGAGGTGAGAAAACCCTATAAACTAAACAGAAGCTGCTATTTAAATGTTTGCACTTTAGAAATGCTTGTATGTCTTGTGTTCTATTTTCTTTCCTGCAGGGCCTTATATAACCACCACCATGACAACACTGAAGTAAATTCTTACAGTGTCTCGAGCAAAAGAACTCATTTCTCTCATTTCAGCTCTTCTAGTCCTCTTCCTTTCCGGTCATGGACCACAGAAATCTGTGGAAAATGTTGGTTTATATCAGTTGCTGGACGCAGGAATGTATTTACATTCCATTAATGTAAAGATATCTGTAGGTACTACCTGGAACAGGAAATGAGTCCTGTAAACAAAGTTCCCACTTGTCCCAAAACAGGGAGAATATGCAGGAGTGATGCTGGTGCCTGGGGAAATGAGACATTTTGGCTGCATACTCTGAGTTTGCCCTGTGATTTGCCAATCCCTCACCGATTTCTGATCCAGCCTCAGAACAAAGATATGATGTTAGAGGGAAGCCCTGCTGAGAAGAGTTATCAGTTGGGTATAGGGAGAATACCAACAAGCCTAAAAAAGCTATTTCGGAGGAGACAGAACCTTGCAGTGTTACCTTGTTTTGGAGAGGCACAAGGCCCAGGACATGTTAAGAGTGTTTTATACACTTGAGGTAGATCTCTGTTTAAAATCCTGGTGATTTCCTCAGCTGGTGAAATACATTACTTTTTTTTTTTTTTTTTTTT
>VZRL01000793.1:297848-328809 GCA_013397895.1 Origma solitaria
TTTTTTCTGAAGCCATCTCTGTAAGAGAGATGTTCTGCTGGAGTTACTCCCTATGGCAAGTCCATGTTCTGTCATCTTTCCAACCCCAGAGGGTCCTGGATCCTGAACTCGAGCTCTGTAGAAGTTTCAGACAGTTGTTGCATAACTAATGTGCTCAATCCATAGAGGGAAGAAAACATGTCAGCCCTAAGATGGTTTGATAAACCAAAACTGTAGTGAAAATTAAATTAGTGAAATCAGAAAGCCATTTCCTTGCTGGCTAACCTCCATGAGGATGACAGTAATTTGTCATTCACTCAGCATCTTGTCCCAGCCTGATGGACAGGGAAGGACACATTTATCACAGAAGGAGTGTATTTAATCAGTTCATGCCATGTTCCACACTTGATGGAATGTTTTAACATTGTGGTGCAACATAGTCACACCCACTTGCATAATAATTAGTGAATATTTAATTTCCCACTGTGGTAGCCACAAAAAATCAATGAGCCTTGATGTGCAATACAACAGAGATATAAAAGCATATATAAAACTTCCAGAAAGGCGACTGATCCTGAATTTGCTGAAGGCACTGGCAAAAAATTGCAAATACTTCATAAAATCCTGAGTCCCATAACCAAAAGCCTCTCAGTAACCTGTAAAAGGCAAACCTAACCAGAATAACAGAAATACTTTAATCCCTTTAACTAAAATGTACTGAGTAGATCTCACAAGAAAACCTGGAAATTGGCAATTGGTAAGGATGACTGGATACCTTTTTCATTTATATTTTATTGTGTGAGTAATAACATTATTCTCAAGGCGGGAGAGATTCAGCTCTTATGTACTTTTCCCCAAACCACAAGTGAATTTCACCTGTAGGAGAATGAATGATTGACTCTTTGTGGAAATTATTCTTCATGAGCACCTCATCACAAAAGTGCCACAGTCTCGTGTCTTAAACTTCCTTCACTAGGAGCACAGCCTACCCATGACTTTTGCACTTTTTTACACCAATAACCTACACTTTCAAAATATTTACAAACCACCTGGCTCATTTTTAATTTTAATCATGCCAAATCTGTGAAAATAACTTAAGTTTCTTTTAATTAAATTACCTAGAAAAACAACAGTGACGAAGTACCTTATTTTGTTAGAGATACACTAATGCCTTCCTCACACCTAGAGGTAACTGCAAATTGCTGTCGTTGCTTAGAGATTTTGGTTGGTGTTTTCAGAATGCCTTAACATTTTCTTTCACTTTTTTTCACAGAGTTGTGGGAATAGAGTGAATATAGTCGATTATATGATTTTAAGGAGGGAAAGAAGGCAGGTGGTGCTCAGATCTTTTAAAACTCCAACATTATCTTTGTTCTTTCTGATCGGGTGTTCACCGGGGCTGTTTGGCTGACCCAGTTGAGTTTTCTGTGTGAGGAGCTTGCCTGGGGAAGGACTGCACACAACAATCTCACAAATGAATCCAAGAGAAGGATTCAGTAAATCCCTGATCTTCATTGAATAGAACTGTTGGGATACTTGGTGGAAATTTCCTAATTGAGGATTTGTATGTGATTATGGGTTTATAAGAATCTTTCGACTGCTCAAGTGAAAGAATCTTTCAAGATCCCTATAAGAATATTTCAGGCGGTACCAGAGAATTTGACCACACATATTTGTATGCAGAGAAAAGCAAACAAAAGGTCTTATTCTGGTCTTTCAGCTCCTCTGCACACATGTCTGTTAGATCAGACCTAATGGAAATCATTAAGCACTCCCTCTTACCTCTCTGATTTCGTAACAACAGAAGGATGACGAAACAAGTGTTGGAAAAAACCAAACAAAAGACGTTTTTCTCATCAGGAATACATTTCTCATTCCTGTTTCCGTATCCAATTCCATATTGCTTCCTGCTGGCATGGAGAGAGTTAAATCAAAGCAGACTATCAAGTTGTTAAAGGAGCAAAGAGGAAATGTAAGACAATGACACAGATAAGAATAACTCAGATAGGTGGCTTCAAAGCCGTTGGGGTGATAATGGCTGGGTCATCACTTGGAGAAAAGCTAACGAGCTGGCTCCACGCAGGCTGCAGTGGGTATCCTTCCCAGGGCTAAGTGGGGGATCAAAGGAGCCTAAAACCTCACAGAACTCCAAAAGGGAGGGAGCTTGGGGGAGCCAGGAGAGGCTTCCCAGAATGTGTCAGCTAGAGCTGACAGGCTGGGAAGGCTCACAGACAGAAAGAATGTGCTGCAAGCGATGGAGCTCTTCCTCCTGGGAGAGCCTAATCTGGATTTGTGTAAATGATAGGCTGTGGAAATTTAGACTGTGAACACGCATAGAAAAGAAAACCATTCTTTTTTGTATTAACACCTGGGCCTGCAATCTTTGTTCCTGTGAATTACTGAACAAATAATGTTTTGCTATTAAGTAAGTGTGATTTGAAACTTTTTAATGAGCCTTTTAGCAGAACTGTTCCTCCTCCAGCTGAGCATATTGAAGTGATGGCAGTGGTTACCCAGGAGCTGTTTCCCAGCTACACAGGGAGCAGTGCCAAATTTCTGCTTCGGGAACGAGGCACCCTGGGCTTGACCCCGCTGTAAGGACATGACCTTGGGAAGGGATGGCATCCAGGGACTGCGGAGAGCCTTTCTAATACTAATGGAGCAAGATGGGCTCTGCATCTTTAAGCAGATCTTCTCTGAGTGAGAAACAGTTCCGCAGCAAGGGCTGGTGGTAGCCCAGCACTGAAGTGCGGGTGTGGATTGTTGGGCACACGAATTTATTTTGTCCAAGATGCTTCACATTTTTCACAGGGATTTTTTTCTCGCGTTCACCACATATTTTAAAGTAGCTATGACATAGGTGAAATGAAAAGATTGTTATGAGCACCTCCCCAGAAGGTAGATGATGGCAGTGGAAGGATCAGTGAATATAGCAAGGACGTGGGTGTTCAGTGGGCCATTTTGGCAAAGCATTGTTGTTTTAATTTTTAATTTATTTTATTATTATATATTCACAAATACCTTCAACTAGAAAGAGGCAAACAGTGTTATTTGAAGAGAAAGAAATGTCTCTGGAGAATTGTTTATTTTGTCAGGCTACAGAGATGAACTGTGGCACTTTGAAGCAATCTGTGGTAAAATGCCCTCACTTTGTGTTGCCATCGCACCTTACAGGGGATCAGGAGCCCTTTCCAGGTTGGCCCTGGCAGCAGCACACACTGAACAGCAACCTTGTGGTGCTGACACACGATAGTGCCCTGCAGTTCCAGCTGAAAAATGCAGCTGCTCTCTCCATGTTCTCCTGCCGGGAGCCCAGCGCAGGCTGGTGATACCGTGGAGCGCTTGGATGGAGATTTGCCAGCACAGCACATGGCACAAGTGAAAGAGCGTCGAAGGACATCAAAATGCAGAAAATTACTTTTTCGACTTGTTATTTTATTACTTGCATACTTGTAGGCTTTGCTCATATGTATGCTCGTGTTTAGAGAATCCCAAGTATGACTATTATAATTATACAGCCAATCTGAGATCAGATAAAACAATCACCAGTGATTTAGTCATTATTGCATGATTTTTTTTTTAAAAAGCTGTTGTCTAATATACTGAATTATGCCATTATAGATGCAGCTGTTTTCCTTGATACAAGACCTTCCTTCTATAGATCTCTTTCTCTCACTGGAAGCATTTTATGAGTGGCAGTGACTCTGAATTAATGCATCGTTTTTCCAAGTGGGTTCTTCTCTATCATGGAATTGTTTTAGTGTTGTTATTATAAGCTTCCTTAGAGATAACATTTTTAATAGCCTGTTCTATTTTAGCTTCATAGCCTGTGCCTCAATTCTATTAGAAAATGGTCTGCAGAGCCACCAGGGTATAAGAATCTGATTAGAAAACTTGGTGCACTGTCTTTTTAGAAAGGATCTTCGTGCTATCCATAGCAGAGGAATATGAGCTATGCAGTGAAGTCATAATACACAAGACTAATTCAAAATCTCAATGACTACTCACCTACTCAAACAGCCATCTCTAGGGAGAAAAACTGAGCAGAGTGGTTCTACGTAGTCTTATGATAATATCTTTGCGTTCCTGCAATGCCTTTCTTGCCAAGATATTTTACAAGTAGATACAGCTCAGGGATTGTGGAAAGAAAAATAATTTTAGCCCAAATAAGACTGCTTTCAGTGCTACAAGCCAGGATTTAATTTTTCCTTCTGATTTTTTCTTCAGACTTTATCATAGACTTGACATTGTTAATCCTGAAGTCCCATTTCTGATTGACTGATGGCTATGGCTATAAGGAGACACAAATTGGATTAAGTCAATTCTTCACTCAGAAATAATACCCATTGTCTTAGATTCTGACCTTCTATTCTAATTTCTGAGAGAAGTGAAATAAAAGGTTTAAAATTCTGTATGCTAATCACACCTTATACAATCTTATGAAGATCTAATTATAGCGGAATTACCATCGATTTACTAAAAAAAGCCCAATCTATTGCAATATCATACTGTCCAAAAAGTATTAAAAAGTTGGGCACTGTATTACAACACTTTTAAGTGCTGGTGTGTTGGCCTTCATCATTACATGCACAAGCTATTGCCTAAGTGAGTCAGTGACTGAATAATAACTTGTTTAATAATCTTTTGTCAACTGTAGTATCTCATCTGGAGGGTTATCATAATAAAGACAGTAATTGTTTCTTCAAAGTAGCCATTAGAGAATTCTGTAACCACTACCATTCTAATTAGAGTATTCAAGATTAATTTCAAGAACAGCATTCCCTGAGAGTTCAGTCACTGGAGACACTCATTTAGAAAGAGATAAAGTTGTTGTCCATATAGATATATATATGTATATACACATATATATAGGCTGGTCCCCATTCGATGGGATACTACATACACTTAATAATGCAGAATACTGTAGCAGGCAGAGAGAAATGAAGAACTGAACTCTTTTCCAAGGTCATTGGCCTGCCTGGGAGCTGAAGAATTATCTCCTTAGCATTGTCTAATGCCCCGTTCACTGAGATCTGCATTTCAGATGTGCATCCTTTGAGGAAAATATTTATTTCTATTGTGAGAGCACAGGGGCTGCAGGTGCCCCTGTGGAAATAGCCAAGAGTGAGAGTGGGTGACAGGGAGCTTCTCCAGATGTACCTGGTACAGACTGCTCAAAAATCTCCTTAACCTGTTAAGGCTGATTTGCACAGGCAATTTCACCATTTTCTGGTTGTCTTCATGCAGCCCCAGTTTGATTGAAGGCAAAAAGATATAAATCAACCTCCTTTTGAAAGCAAAGCAAACCCTAAATTCATCAGATAAACCCTAAATTCATCAGATGTGGACAACTGTGGGATCACAGGGAAAGAGACAAATGGCAGCATTTGTTCATTGTGAGTTGGGACAGAGCAGTGAAAATGCCAGGACACGAGCGCTTCACACTGTGTTAATTTGTGCGTGCTAACTTCTTTATCTGCAATGCTTACCAGAGCGATAAAACCACTGAGAGGCACCAGATGCTGTGGTGGAGATGCTCGAGCTGCTTTTGATGCCCTGCTGAGGTGGCACTTTGCTTTTGGAGGAATGCTCGTGGTCAGCTGTGATGCACTTCGTTTTGGAAGCTGAATAAATAATTGTCTGCTCTGTCCTGATCAGGGACAGAGCTCTCCTTAACTGGAGTGATGGCCTAGGAGCCCAGACTAAATTCCTGCCTTCAGATTCCAATGAATTTAAGAGAAACTGGAGTTCATGTTTGGACCTGAAGCTGACTGAAAGAAACCATTCTGCTTATCCAGAATCAATCACCTGGCTCTGAATCCTCTGCTGCGATTCAGGCTAAGGTCATGTGTCCAGAAACCAAAATGAATTCCAAGAGCTGCAGAACTCGTTGCCTTCTGCTAGCTGAGGAAGTGGTCCAAACGCCTTTCTGTAAAGCCACTTAGGAACCCTGTCCCCTGAGAAATGAGAAATGTGGTATCAGCAGGTGTAGAGCTAAACACAGGGATCCCCTTTGGAGTGCTGGCAAATTGTGCTTTCTCATGCATGAAGGTGTTCATATTGCTGCTCACAATCCAGCACATTTAAAACATCCTCATTCTTCTCAATAGCTCTTGATTTTCATTTTAAATGCAGAAGACATGCACACTAGAGCTACATTAAATTTTCTACGTGTGCTGTGCTGATATACTGTCAGGTCCCATTGCCTGAATAATAATCCCTTTTTTGATGTGCAAAATTTTACATTTCAATCAAAGGCTCTTATTTTTCTTTGCCAAATTCCTCTATGGCCAAAGCTTTCACAGTGTTTTTTTATGTTTTATATAAACTTATACTTTACCTTGTTTCTTGCTTACTCTCCTACACCCCTGCAAGCAGCTACAGTTCTAATACATTCAGTGAGACAGTTTTTCAGCTGAAGGGGACACTGGCAAAAGTATCATTGTACCTCTCTAGAACTGTTATCTTGGGGTGGGTGAGCCTCTTCAGCCAACTTACTATCAACAGGAAAGGAAGGATGTCCGTAACGTTTTTATTGCAACTTCTTCCTAGTCTAGAAATGGAAATATCTCATCTCAGGGCTCTTTTTTTTTTTTTTTTAACCATTAAATGAGCCATAGAACAGAAAAAAAAAAATCTAAAATTTCAGAAGTGCTGAAAAACAATACAATCACAATGTTATGTAACTTCTTTCCACTATCTGATCTCACAGGATAGCAGGAAATAGGAAATATAGTTGAAGATGATTCATCACATGCCCAAAACAGATGTTCCTCAATCTGAAACATATCATCTGAGCCAGGGAAATAGAACTGTGGTGGATGTCAGAGGCAGTTACATTTGCCTGACAGATACACCACGCTTTGGAATAACATTACTGCTAATGAGAGTCTGCTGCTGATGTGGAGTTCTTTGTTTTGCTGTTGATGTAGAGCAGTCAGGTCTGCTTGGTGCATCCATTAGCAATAAAGCTCTGTGTGTGTGGTATTTCTAAATTGAATTATAATGCAAAACACAGGCGCCATCCTCACTTCATTTTTCAAGCCTTGCCTGTGCAGTCTCAAAAACAACAGTTAATAAAGCAAGTTCCTCTCCTCCATAGAGTTAAACCACCTGATTTATTTCCCTGTAGGAGAACAGCTTCCTGTGGCTGACCTTTGAGCAGAGCTGAAGTTACATCCCAGCCCAGCCTTTGTGTGTGGCTGTGTCCCAGTCTGATGTCTGGAGCCAGCAGGGATTGTGCTGGGGCCAGCCACAGGCAGCTCCCAGAGCTCTGAAGATTTCTTGCTGGGGATACAAAATGAAAAAATGCCAATCTTTATGTGCCTCTTTATGAGATTTTGAAGTGGCATTCCATGTTTCCTCAACAGGCTTTTTCTTCTGCTCTAAAATAAGTAAGTGAGGTGCCTATTTGCACAGCACACAGAGAGGATGTAAAATCCTGGATGCTGGACAGCTGCAGAGGTGCTGAGATTCACCAGGACAGCGGGTCAAAACCAGGGGGAGTTTCAACCCCTGCCTGAAGATTTCTACTGGAAAATGCTTAATGGGAGTTTGATGAGGATAAAAGACAGGGAGCACAGAGGAGCTCGTCCTTCTTCCTTGCTTGATGGGCAAGGTTTGGTCAACACTTTTTTCCTATTTGCTATTAAATTTGCAGGCTGAGAATTGTGTGAAAGCACTGATAGAGTTCTCTGTTCTTTACTGATGAGGAGTTATGGATCAAAATTGCTATTTTCCAATTTGTCATAGCTCTCCATGTTAAATTCTGTAGGAGTACACATAGCTGAAGTCAGAGAACTGGCAAACTAGAAATTTTAACTTTACTTAGGATGATTTACCTTTCAAGGCATTATTAAAAGGTTTTTGGGGATTTTGTTTTGGTTTTTGGTTTGTTTGTTTCTTTGATTTTTCTGTAGAGGTTCTCTATGGGAATACTTGCAAATCTTCCTGGGAGATTCCTTGAAAGAATTTCTGCTGGTTGCTGTGGGAGGGAAAAGGGTGGGAAAGCAATTTGAAAAATTAATTTTTAAAGAACTTACATAGTTGAATATTGTCAAAAGTTAGTCATTCACCACTGAAAACATATTTATACTGGCTAGCAAGATTGACTTTTATTGTGAATGAGCAGTTTGTGGAATATAAAGGGGGCTGACAGCCACAGAGAATTCAAAGGACACATAAATTGCTGAAGTGGCGAGACCTGTACATCCAGAACATCTGAAATGGAAGTGACTCAGTGCTCCTGTAGACTTAAAAGCCTCATGAAAGACTTCAAATAGGGTTAAAACGAAGCTGAGGGAGAAAAAAAATAAATCGTTCTTTGTTTTTCTTACCGTAAAAGGAATTTCAACACATCAAGGAGTAAAATTTGAAAACGGCTGCTTGACAGTTTAACATAAACAATTCCAGTGATGAAAGCACAATATGGGGATAATTATCTGTTCAAATAAATCTGATTGATGCTAATGAGCATTTGAACAATTCATTAAGCAGCCAGGGTTTTTTCTGTCCAATTTTCTTTGGTAAGCAAAAATGACACATCCAAACCTTTCATTAAGTATACCATCTCCCTCTGCATCTTCCCATCTTTTAGAGTTCCCTTTCCCAAGAAGGCACTGCATCTCCAGCAGGAAGGACACTGATCTTATTGCCACTTAACAGCTCGACAGTGACAGCTGCTGCAGCTAAAATCGGGTCAGGAACGAGCCAGTGCTTCACTCTGGTGTTGCAGTTTGCAGCTGTGGTGGGGGCAGACAGGAGAGCCCTTCTGGGGGTTTGTCCTGTTGAGTGGAGCAGTCCCTGTGGCTGTGCAGAATTTTGGGAGCTGGCAGGAATCTCGAAACCAATGGCCTGTCTCTTCCTTCACCCAGTCCTGCTCTATTATGTTTTTCACTAACTTGCCAGTGGTCAGTGAATTCTTTCTCAGGAATTGTCCAAAGCCACAACAGAAAAAGCTCGATTTGCCCTCAAATCCAAAAAGTATTGGCCAGCTCAACCACTGACTCTGAAACATGAGGCTGAGTGCTGAGAAGAAAATACTTTTTCATGGGAGTGTAATCCTAATATCTGTTATTTAAATGCAGCAACCAGAAAAAAAACCCAGAATGCACTGGATGCTAATCAGATTTAAATTGTGTTTAGCTTCCGATTGCAAATATCAGCACTATTTCATTCAGTTCGTCCATGTCCTGATAAATTGTCTTTGAAACTCTCAGTTCCAGAGCTCATGGCAAGTGATTGTTCAGGAATTTGTGCCCAACGTTGTTTTTCTCTTCTCTTTTAGTCAGACAAAACAGAAATGTTAACTAAGCAGTCAAAGATAAAGAAACAATAACACATTATTCAAGGGACAGTTTGTATAGGGATACGAGAGAAAGTGTGGCAAGAATTTATACAACATCCAAACTCCCGATGAAGTGCTATGAATATCAAACCCACAGTCATTAGGACTGGACTGCACACGATTTCTTAGCCAGGAGAGGGCTGAATTCGTGTTGTGCCTTAGCAGCATCAATGTGTGCCATTCCATTCTCCCCCAGCACAGGGATTCCCTCGCCATGTGCATCCCAGGCAGTGTCACCCTGCTCCCCTGCACAGCTGTACCAGGCTGGGCTCCTGCTTGGAAGGGCACTAGTGTTTCACTGTCCTTCACAGCACATTTATGTCTTATTTTTGCGTTCTAAGATGCCTAATAGTCTCAAAAATATTCTTAGAAGAGAATGCCTCCAGCATGTATGTATCTTCCTGAATACTAATGAATTTTCTGACATGTGGTCTTCATGTTAAAGAGTAATTTTAGTCATTGGTAAACACTATTTACATGAGGAAGTAAAAAAAAATTCTTTCTGGAAACTTATTCAATTAACCCATGTGTCCACTTCAGCTTGTTGGTCTGTAGTGGATAAAGAGGGATTTTTATTTGAATGAATGTTTGTAACCACTGCCAGTGTAAATCCATTTATCTCCCAGTACCTGGACATACACTTGAGCACCATATATTTAGACTGCCTGATGGGTTTTTTTTTCTTTAAAAAGTGCTCGTTCAGGAAGCAACACCATTCAGCACTTCCCTGAATAGCACATGACATCCTCCAAGTGAATTCAGCTGAGATTATGGCAGCCAAGCCCCTTTGATGCTCAAGAGGTGGAGATAGAGAGGTCAGCTGTGGCCTGGGAGTGAGGAGGGACATTCCCTCCCCGTGGAAGCAGTGAATTATTAAACTGCAGCTATAGATCTAATATCAATATCCACCTGAGACAGACAAAGACTCTCTGACTTGTTAAGGTTAGAAAGTGTGTGTTTATTTGAGCTGCAGGGATAGCTCCCAAATGTACAGCTCAGAGTGACAATGCAGCACAGAACTTATTGATCTATAACAACAATGCATATTTAAAATACAGATACATATTCATAGCATAAGTGCCTCCCATTCCCTGCTTTGGATGGAAATTAGCAAAAAGTCATTAAGCATGCGCAGTTCCTGCAATGGAATTGGGTCGGTGGTCATTAATTTGAGTCTGAGGAGTGCTTTTGAGGAAGTAATATGAGTCTTCCTCACTGTGACCTTCTTACTTCATTGATTTTGACAATACATTTGACCCTGGAAAACTCCCAATGCTCTCTTCTATTGCTTCTAAGCAGGTTGCATCTGGGCAAAATTTGTAACTGCCTAGGCTCTCCTTTGAACTTCTTTTCTTAAGATTATTAATTGTCTATTCTAAGTATAGCTGAGTAAATATCAAATAACCAAAGGCTACTCTGCATTTAATCATTAATTTCTTTCTAGCTGAGTTCTGTGTCTTTTCCTGTTCTAGTTCATTTAACAGAACTAACTTTTATCTAAAATCTCTACCTTTAAGTGTCTAGAAGCAAATCCAATGTTTCAGCAGCACAGGGAGTGGAGCCCAAGATCCAGGGCTGGGCTGGAGCCCTCGGCTCCCCTGGCTGAGCGGTGTGCCTGGGCTGCTTCTGTCCTGCCGGCTCGGGATCCAGGGGAAGGACTCTGTGTCTGCAGAGATGGACAGAGATGTCTTTTCACTCTGAAAGCTCTCAGGGGACGCAAACACAGAGCCCTGGCACAGGGGTGGATTTCGCTGTGCACAGCTCTGGGTTTGTTAGCTGCTGCCGAGGGATGGATTAGGAGCCTTGAAAGGATATCCAGCTTCATCCAATGCCCAAAGAGAGAAACTTAAAAGCTCTTGTGGCTCAGCAGATGAAACTTTTCCCTCTGTCTGGTTAAGCCAGGACAAGGCTCCAGGGATCTAATGTATTTGGAATTGGATATAGATTTTTAGGAATTGGATATAGATTTTTTAAAAAAGCTCAGAAGATTTAATTCTTGCCATCTACTTTGTCATAAGGAGCTATTTATTACAAAAGAACAATGAAAGATTTTTAATTGAACTCTGAATTAATTTCAGAATGCATTCTTTTCTTTACATGAGAAGCAATTTTTTGTGTTTCCGTGTTTCACACTCACATTCCAAAACCTGGCTTGCATGGACGCTCAGGCACTGAAATGTCTATGCTGTAATGATTTTTGATTACATAGAAACCTCATTTGCAATAACCAATAATGAAAGTATATAATGGAAAAATGGTTTAAATCCATTTCTTTAAAAAGCCAGCAAAAGCCTAATGACAACTTAAAATCTGTTAAGGTAAGTTCTTGAGATTTGGAGCAGCTTGCTGTAAACAATTTCTCTCAGTATCTTGCCCTGGAGATCCAATTTGTTATTATTAAACATACTGAGGTATTCTTGTTAAAAGTGGGACTAAAAATAACCTCTCAGCTTGCTGTTGTACTGGTATTTTTAGGTCCAAGGATTTATTCCTCCTATCAGTTGGTGCTTTGTATTAATTAATTTTCAGTGGCAACTTCATTTGCTCTTTTGTGGCTTGATTCCAAAGAAACTTTGTTTTGACAGATTTTACGTGTTCTGTTCTCAATCATTAAAGTATGGGGAAAAAAGCTCTGCAGTAAAAGGAGCAATGTATTTGTTAATCAGCTGTTGCTCATTTGTCAGCAAAAAAAAAATCCAAAGAACTGAGGTAAAGTTTTTATTAGGAAGATTGTCATGCTCCAAGCACAGCCAGTGTTTTTAATTGTCTTTTTATGGCAGAATAAATGACCAGGTGAGAGTCAATGTGATTACGCCATTGTAAACCCCAGTTTTATTTGGACTGTGTTTGCATTGTTAAAAGCTAATAATAACATGAGCTTGATCATTGGGTTCTTTAGTTAATACACATGAGCCTAATAATTCTTGAAAAGGCCCATTTGAAGGAGAAAATTTGGGCTGTTTTTGTAGAACCCTGAGCATTAACACACCAAACAAACTGGGAGTCCATCCAGCCTGAGCTCCGAAAGGCACCTGAAGTGCCGAGAGGAGAAAGTGGAAATGCTCAATTCCTTTCCAGCAGGACAGACTCAAAGCTGTTGTTTGCATAGAGACAAACTGCAGGAGTTACTGACCCCTCATGGAACGTCTGGGAGTCACCTAAATGTGACCAAAAAGAGAACCAGAGTGGGCAGGAGCTGCAGGAGGAGGTGCTGTGCTATTGTATTGCAGGTGTTGAAAGGTGTGCAGGGACATTCTGTATTGCAGCCTCACTAAAACCTCCTCCTGCTCGCAGTCATTGATCAGCTCAGTCCTGAAATGTGTAGGTTTGTGCTGCCATCTTAGCCCAGCTGATTTAATCTCAGATTTTATTTGTATTTATATTTAATTCCCTCATACATCTCTCATATGCATTGTAGCATTCAAGTGCTGGGCAATATAATGATGAGAAAATTGAATGAGTAATGAGTACATTTAAAATTGCACTGCAGTACACTGGGGCCCAGTAAATGGCCAAATCTCCATGGTGGTTGAGTAAGAATTGCTCAAATATAGCAAAAAACCTGTCTTTATTCCAAAAGGTTTCATGATAAGGTCAATTTTCAGTATAAGAAATATTGTTAATCCATGTAAACATAGCCATTACTGAAAAACTGGTGCTCTTCCCTGTGATCCTCATTAGTTGGTTTGTGATATCCTTGGTGCTGCTGGGCTGTGTGGAGTAAAGATAGGTCCAGATGGGATTTACTGGTCCAGATAAGATTTACTGGTCCAGTTGGGATTTACTGGTACAGTCGGGATTTACTGGTCCAGATGAGATTTATTGGTCCAGATGGGATTTAGTGCTTCTCCCTTCCCTTGGGCTGCATTTGAGGTGTCCCTCTGACTGCAGAGCATCTGCCTCAGTGAATCCCTCCAAGTCCCCAAAGTGTGCTCGAAGTAGAGCATTTTCCATGAGCAGGTTATCCTGAGGATACCAGGGGATGATGGGTCCTCTCCTGTGTCCGTGGGACTCACGGAAAGCTTTTGAGAGAAGAGGATGGAAATCACATGCTAGCATGTTCTTTCCATGAAGCAGAGCATCAGAACAGCGAATCACGGTGCAGTCAGAGGTGGGGAAAATCCTGCAGGTGTTCTCTTTGAAGTGTTGACAGCTCCATGCAGTAATAAGGGCCTAGACTGAAATGTGTCACAGTCTTCCGCCTCCCACCGCCGCCGTGTGGGAGGCTCGAGCACTTTAGGATTCGGTGGCCTATTTTCTGTCTTCGTCTAATGGCTGGGAGGAAAAACCCTGTTTTGCTGTTGCCTTTGTCAAGCTCTCAGTGGATCTAACACCAGCTGCTACCAGGGACAGCTCCCCGGAATGTCTTAGGGGCAGGGGGTGAAGTTATTTCTCACCCTTGGGGTTGTGGAGCCACCCTTCAGTCCCCTTCTCCCAGCCCCAGAAGCTGTAACCCTGAGTTTTGAACAGATGGCTCCTGAGAAGCTGTCAGTACTTCTGTCAGTCAGGGGAGGTCAGGGAGGATACAGGAGGGACAGAGGAGCACTGGTGACAGTACATATGCAGTCTTACTCTAGGGCTTGTACTGAGTAAATAAGTCTTCTTCATTCTTCTTTTCTTTTTTTAAATATTCCTCCCTGCAGGGAGCTTTATTCCCCAGTCTGGCTGTCTGGGAACAAGAGAAAGAATTTAATAGCTCCTGGCTTCTAATCTCAGGGCAGACAGAAAACTGCATTGTGACCTTGAGCAAATTATTTAAACTCTTTAACATCAAATTCACCTCTATTCATGCTCTCTGCAACCTCAATGTCATTATATTGAGAACTTAATTTGTTCTACATTCCCTAATATGTAATCCCAAGATCAGTGTTTGTCTTTCTCATAAGCATTTTGCAAGGAAAGATTCCTTTTCTGGTTTGCTGGAAGTCTGTATTTCAAAGTCTTGCAAGTACTCTGGACTGTGTCCATCCTAAGGTTTTGCTCCTCAGTATTTTGGGTGAGATCATGGATGGAAATACAGACACAATCAGAGACTTACAGGGCAAGAGGTTCCCTATGTGCTGTCTGCCCATATGGAAAGGAAAAGGCTGCTACCTCAGCACGGAATTCTGCTCACTGTAATTTCCTGCTCTCATGAGTGTCCTCATTTTCCAGGCTCCAGGTGCCTTCTGGAATCGCCATCCTCCTGGGCAAGGGCAGTGGTGACAGATCCCATCCCTGGCAGCAAGGAGCACCACTCTGCTCCTGGTGAGTTGCAAGGCTGCATTCTCTCCTTTTTTTTAAGGCATTCAATTCCAAAGGTGCAGGGCGTGCCCCTGGGATGGAGAGGAACACTTTTCATGTCCTGTGACACGTCCTGTTGTCACAGCTCAGCAGCCCTGTGGCATCGGGGAGGGGAACAAGCAGATCCTGCTGCAGTGACGCAGCGCTCCCTGTGCTCCCCGTGTTTTCAGCTCCTGCCTGATTTAAGTTTCTGGTTCTGATGAGCTGTGAGAAGCTTACCGACCAAGGACAGTGGATATATGCCTCTTGCCTCTAACACTTGCTCTACAAGAACATATGATGCTTTAAAAATTACAAATTGTGCTTCCAAGCACAATTATCTGCCTCTAAGATATAGGATGTAAGTGCTTTAGGCCTTAAAAGGTGCAAGAGACATATTTTTGTGTTGGTTTTGCCACTGGATGTTCATGGATAAGGCAATGCTTGAGACTTGGAAAAGCAACAGTTTCCAGTTTGTGGTTGTCTGGCTGAAGTGCTGCAAATAAAGGCAACTGTGCATTAAGATTTTACACAGTCTTGTGTCTATCCACGCCTGATTGTTTAAAAAAGAGTCAAGACTAGCCATTCTGAACCACAGCAATCAGAGATTCTCTTTAGGATTGTGCTTAAAGTGGTGACACCTAAACCCTGGAGTGGGTAAATAGAGGCTTGTTGTGCTGATGGCTTTTGCTAAGTTGTATTTCTTCTGAATAAATTGGCAGCAACTTGAGAAATTCTACTGGGACTCCACTTGCGTTTCTGAAGTATCACCTAAGCAGTAGCTCAGGCTTACTTTGTTTTATGCTTTTCCCAGAAGAAATATGGCATTATCTGAAACCTGGATTTTTTGGTGAAGTGTCATTTTCTCTCTCTTTCACTGCATGCAGCTATTTAAATCTCCCACTCTATGTTTCTTTTGTAGAGGAATTTAGGACTAACACTTGCTCCTGCTCTTGCACGAATATGAGTTTTCCCTGCTGAAATATTTTAATATTGTCACAAAGTTGGGGTTTTTACAGAGTATATTCACTTGCAGGCCAAGTGGCTTAAAAAAATGGATAACATGACTGCAGACCCACTTGCCTCTCCCTCAGGTAAGGTCAGCTCTGTGCTCCCAATGCCCTTTGTGGTGAAGAACACACTGGGACAAGGACTATAGGGCACTGCTCAAACTCCCATGGCTGGAAGCACATCCTGAGGTTCTGGCTCTGCTTGCAGACTCAGTGCCATGCACTGCTCTTCTGGAAGCTGGGCAAAGCCGTGAGTGGGGCTCCAGAAATACCAGACTCAGGAGGAGAGAGACTTTTCCAATCCCTTTTCTTTGAAAGGAGAGCTTATCACAACCCAGGAGTATTTCAGGAGTACAGGATTGTTTAAGGAGACAGGCAAGTGAGATGGAGGGCAAAGGGAGAGGAAGTACTGGAGTACTTTTCTTCTTCAGGTATCTTTTAAAAAGGGGAAAAAGGAGCAGACTGAGGGAGCTCAGCTCCGCGAGGTGACCCCTGCCCCTGGGAGAGCCCAGGCTGCTGTGTCAGTGCTGACCCTGGAGATCAGGAGCAGCGTAATTGCCTCTCTGTGTTGGACATTCCTTGGGCGGGAACCAGAACCCTCCGAGCACTTATCGCACGGGAAGAGATGAATAAAAAACCAACAGTGCTTGGCTCTGCTTCCTTTAGCATTTTATTTCAGACTCCTTGCTGCACCAGCAAGTGTCACTATGGGCTTTGCTATACAGCAGAGAGAACAGAATGTGTTTTACACAGGAAAGGGGAAAAGCCCTAACCCTGATCAGGAATGTGGGTCTGCCACACCTCTGTCTCGAGTCAGTGACCCTGAGCTCCACTCTCCCTCTGTTTGCATTGACAAGGTGACCTGAAATTATTTCTTAAACCTTTCACTCTGGAGACATTTTAGTAGTAGGATCATGTGACAAAATCTAGGGTTTTTTTCTTGTGGGGATGATTCCTGCTTGTAATAATGATGCTTTCATTCTCAAGACAGTCTGCTCCATAAACCATACTTCTAAGTTTAACTTGTCAGATTTTCAAATTTGGATTTGGGAGTGGAAGTTCATTGGGGTACCTTGCTAGTCCTTCAGATAAGAAAATGAAATATTTATTAATTTAGAAAAAGGAGTGAAATGAAATCTGTGACTGTAATTTTATTTTTGTCTGCTTTTTCAATGTTGTTGAATATTTTGGCAGCATTTTCAATATATTTAATATTAGATGGGGAAGTGTGAAAATGGAAATGCATTGAGGAGATGGAGAAACACCAATATTCCTGTTACTGAAACAAAACTAAATTATTATGATAAATATTACCATGAATATGGAAAGGAAGCAAGATTGTATTTTCTTCTCCAACTGTCTAGCCACAATTTCATGTTCCACAAAAAGAAAATTCAGTCACATGCCTGTGACACTGAAATGTTAAGCTCTTAAAGAAATTTTATCTGTGGGAGACATAAAACTCATTAAAGATACTAATAATAAACATTTCTTCCTTCCCTATATAAATATTTCTTTTTAACCCTTTGTACCTAGCTGACTTAGGACATCACAAAACCCCAGAAATTGTATCTAATTTAATTCATCTACGTGCAGAATTGGTGTTTTGGGTGAAATTCTTGTCATGCTGGAGTGACTCCCCATGGATTCCCCATTTTATTTCATAGTCATGAGCCCTGTGCATTTCCCCAGATCTTCTGGAGTGCTGCAGGGAGTGTGGGAGGGTTGGTGCTTTTGGAGGGAGATATCAGCAGGGGTCACCTGCTGGGCAGTGCTTTGCAAGAGGAACAAACCTCAGAGCAGTCACTCAGCCCCAGCGAGCTTTGGGATGTAGAAACCACAAAACGGAGCTCCTTCTCACATTTGGAATTTCCTTTGTCAAGAGAAGCCTTGATGTGAGGGTCTGAGGTGTGGCTTTCAGGCTGGCAGCATTTCAGGGAAATGGAAAATGCATCCATTGCTCTGTTTAATTCATTCCTTCAGCCGCCGTGAACTGCTGCAATCCTGCCTCGGCTAAGTACACTACAGAGAAACATTGACAACAGGAAGAATGACTAACTTCAGGGAGGAGAATTAGAATTGTTTGACCTTTCATAGTCTCTTTTCATCAGCTCTACAGAAAAGAATATCATCGCTCAAAGCTCTTGTTCCCTCAGGTTTCTTTCACTTTAATAACATTCCTGCATGGATGTAATGAAAGTCTCTTTTTTCATGAGCTCGTTTTTCTCCCTTTATTTCTGCTTGCCATTCTTGACTTCACAGATCGTGACCAGGACAATAGTAAAAATCTCAGACAATGCTGGAGGAGGCAGCATTTTTGTCTTAGCCACCAAGTTTCTCATTTCCATTGTATTCGTTACAACGTGCCTCATAAAACGTTTGATATTATCGACTCAGCAGGTCAGCTGGTGAGGGAGCTTTGGAGGAACACCTGGAGGAATCCTCAATAATTAAACCCTGCTCGTTACTACCCTAAGCTTACAAGCTTTGCTAAGCCATGGAGCCCTTTTGATAAGCTGGCTGCTCTTCTTTTGGAACAAAATATTCATTTGGAAGAAGCATAAAGAAACATGAATTTGTTGACTTTATGATCAGCTTACGGAAGTCATCTACTCGGGAGGTCATCAAATTTTGTCTGCTTGTACTATTTGAGAAAAAAACTTGGTTAACAGAACCTCTCCAAATACACATTCTTTTAGTCCTTCCCCACTGCCCTGCGGGAAGCTGTTCACTGTCTGCTCCTGAAGTTTCCTTCAGCAGTGTCTGTGCTCATGCTTTGAAAGAGAGAAGATAAAATCATCAGGCTCTGTCTAACCCCTGGAACTGCAGTGATTTTAAGTGATTTCTTCCAGGGCAATTCTGAGCAGAGGTTTGCTGTGCTGAGGGACAAACTGGGCAGTGCTGCCCAGGGAATGCCCAGCGGCATGGGTGGCACCTGCTGATCCCTGAGCTGCCACTGGCACTGCCCTCGTGGCTGAGATCTCCCATCTGGGCCAGCCACCCCCAAAGTTTGGAAACTTCTCTCTAGTCACAGAGCTTCCTTTATTGGAGGACTGGTTTTGCTTTGATTGTGGTGTTTTTTCTTTCTTCTCAGAAGCCTCACTTTAGAGCACCGAGAGCCAACTCTTTATGGGACTATTTGGAAGTCTTTAGATGATTCGGAGCATAACGGAATAGAGTCCTAAAACCTTGCTTTGTGTATCTGGAGGAGTGGGAGAGTTTTGACACATCTGTCTTGCACAGGATAATACACAGCTCCAAGCAGCACTGGGGAAAGCAAAGATGGAAATGCAGCTGGCACTTCCCTTGAGTTTCTTAGTGAGCAAATGCTGCTCGACAGACAGAATATGTGAAAACCAACCCGATCTCACAGGAGCCTGTAGTGCTTAAATCCCTAACATAAAAATAAACTGTGGTCATTAACAAACATTGTACTAAAATTAAACAAATATTCTTAAAATATACAGGCATTATGGCATGTCCTCTGGAGTGTAATAGCACATGTGGTTTCGTAGCTGGAACCCTTTTTACTTTCAAATTGATGCTTCACAAGATGTTTTAATCGTATTTCATATCTAAAGCAACATTCTGCCATTTGGTTCTTAGGACTCTCTGTAATAAACACATGAGCAGCTCATTAAGTCTCACTAAACACTTCTGTACTTGACAAGAGTTATTTCATATTTTAAATAGATAAATGGGCACAGCATGCCTAAATGACTTGTATAAAATAATCCGTCATGTCAGCTGCTTGGTGTAAGTACTCAGGGTGGCAAGTCCCTCCCTGCAGAACCGAGGATGCTGAGGGCTTTGCAGAACAGGAAAAAGTTCCTTTTTTCAACCCCAAGCCCAAGGAGCATCAAGTAAATCTCCCGTTTAACTGTGCTGGTTCCCTTTGCCCAGTGCTCAGGGGACTGTGGCACATGCAGTAAATTACTGCAAGAAGAAATCTCCACCAAGGTAACAGGTGCCAAATAAAATATATTAGTCAATAAAAAAACTATTAGAAAGCGAATCCTTTTAATGTGATTTACAAGAGGCTGAAGTTACAAAGCAGCAAATGGAAAGAAAGAAAATTACACCAAAGAGAACCACTGTTTTTGTGGTATATATTGGAAAGTAAAGGAAAAACTATAAGTAGGTATTGGCCATGGCCTGCTAACATTCATTCCCAAAGGAGATGGTACAGAATTTGAAAGGGAGATGGCAGGGAGATTTATTTATTGGGGTCAAAGGCTCAAGTACAGAGACCATGCTCTGATTACCTTCCCTGCTTTCCACGGCACTGTGTGACCAGAGGGGCTTTTGTGGATGACATTATTGTTTGATGGGGACAAGAACATGGGGATTAAGGAGAGGAAGTGATCAATTAATAACAATTCCTGACAGGACAAATTAACAATTCTTAAGAGCTGACTGCTGCTGAGAAGCTGCTGCTTGTCCTGGGGGACCTCAGCTCAACACAAAGGGGTCTCTTGCTGGAGGTCACTGCTGAGAAAACAGGGGTTCTGTTGGGAAAAGAGGGGTTCTGTTGGGAAAAGAGGGGCTCTGCTGAGAAAAGAGGGGTTCTGTTGGGAAAAGAGGGGTTCTGTTGGGAAAAGAGGGTCTCTGCTGAGAGAAGAGGGGTTCTGTTGGGAAAAGAGGGGCTCTGTTGGGAAAAGAAGGGTTCTGCTGAGAAAAGAGGAGTTCTGTTGAGAAAACAGGGGTTCTGTTGAAAAAGAGGGACTCTGCTGAGAAAAGAGGGGCTCTGTTGAGAAAAGAGGGGCTCTGTTGGGAAAACAGGGGTTCTGTTGGGAAAAGAGGAGTTCTATTCTCTCTGGGCTGAGGGGTGGCTCTCAAACCCCATTTTGCCTCAGGTTCCCCACCTGAGGACTGGGAAATCCCTTTGCTGTAGTGAGAATCAATGACATGAGTTATGTAATGGGTCGGTGTTTTTAAAGAAGGAAAACATGATTATTATTTTCACGATCTGTAATAAATCCAAACACGAAATGCTAATGTTGACAAAAGAGATTTCTGCTGCTATGAACCAAAGGCTGTTTGCACAATAGCTTAGAAGCAAAAAATCTCCCCGAGGTGATGCTGGATAAAGCATGTGCATAAGTAGCGTGTTAGTTTAGCTCCTGGTCTGTGGTGGATCTGAGTGCCCTCATAAATTCACACTCACCAAAAAAAAAGAAAAAAAAGAGAAGAAAAAAAGAAATGAGAAGGCCGCTTTGAAAAAATTTGTCTAAACGATGTTATATGATTATGTGTGGAGGCTGGGGGGTGGCAGGAGAAAAGGAAGGCAAAAACCTTGTCAGATTTAAAGAGCCCACTCTGTACTCTGGGAAGGCCAATTCAATTGCTGTATTTTGAATTAGTGCCCTGCGACTGGAATCAGCAATAGCAGGGCTTGCTGCAAAGGCAGGCAGCACAAAATCAGTAATCTGTGTAGGGAACTGCTGCTCCATATTACATGCTATGTCATTTTATAGTGTGGCAAAATACTGCCAGAGCTACAGCTTTGTAATTAAGGGATTATTTTACACACATCTGCATTACAGAGTCTGTATATCGTTCCAT
This sequence comes from Origma solitaria, assembly GCA_013397895.1. NCBI lineage: Eukaryota > Metazoa > Chordata > Aves > Passeriformes > Acanthizidae > Origma > Origma solitaria. Next base: position 319,011 of record VZRL01000793.1, read on the forward strand.
GACTGATGTTCTGATGGTTTGAATTTACTTTAGAGCCGGGTTGGTGTTAGGATATTACAGGTTTGAAGATAAAAATTGTTGTTGTGCATGTTTCCCTTAAAATCCCCTAAACCTAATCAGTTTATCTTGGAGGAGAGCTGTCACCTCACACAGTGACAGAAAAAAAAAAAAGAGAAAAGATATTTTCTACCAAAATATATGGATAATGGAGCAATGCGTTGATTCGATGTGTTCTCTCCTGGCTGCTGCCCTAGCTGAGTTTCGGAGTTTTCTTCATGAGCCAGTGGGGCTCAGAGGGCCATGGAAGAGTTGCCTCAACTGCTGAGCACAGAGGAGGCTCCGAGAGCCAAAATCTGCTGCCAGGCTAAAGGCAAACAGTTCTAGGGTGAGCAAGTGCCAGCTCCCGTGGGATTGCCTGCATGGGATGCACGGCTCCATGGAAAGGAGCTTATCCATTCTGAAAATGCATTCATGGGTCTTAGCTCAGCAAAGGAAAAGTCAGTTCTGTGCGACTGCCTGCAGTGAAATCTCCACACTGATTCTGTCCTTCTGTGCTCTCTCCTTCAGGAGATGTATCCACGGATGTGGAAGACAGGCTGGACCTGGACTGGAGGAGGTTGTGCCTATGAGGATGGTTTTGCTGTGAAACGAAATGGTGAATTTAAAAGCCTGACAAGAAAAGTGAGTACAGTAATTGAAGTATTTTTAGACCAAAGTGTCTTGGGAAACCAGTTTTGAAAAGTGGAATAATCTGCCTCCTAGAAAGTTCAATTAAAGTCACAACATTTAGCATCATCAACTACTTATTCCCTATAGTTCACATTTCATATACTGCACCTATTTGCAAAATTGTGTCTCCTATAGAGTGGGAAAACAATATGCAAAATATTTTCTGATTGTGAAGTAGACTTGAGATGATTTAAAATAACATGTAAATGGGCTGAAAGATTTTTACCAGATGATTTTTTTAGCTGGTCACAATTCCCAGTAGAGGAGGCAGAACTGAATACAAAAATACCATTTAATTTCATGCAAGCATTTGCTTCAACTTGCCTCAATTTTCTTGGAAGGATTTCTTAGTTCTGCACCCATTCAGTGATCCAAAGGAGTGGAGGGTTAGTTTTGTGAATAAATCTGCAAACTCAGTTTGAGAAATGAGAAAGTGATACCTTGTTCTTCTTAAAATTCTGTTTTCTTGCCCTAAATAGACATATCAGAATTGAGATCTGTAATAGTATGGCTGGGAAAGAGCTTTTGGGAAATCCAGAAGAGCCATAGGCAGGGATTCAGCTGAGAGTGAGTCTGTATGTCTGTACATAATTTGGCTGTCCAGGGTGCAAAGTCACTGTGAATGACTCTAAGTCTGAGGAAAATTTGGGGTGAAGCACAGCAGCATGGGAAATACTGGGGAAATTTGAGATTCTGCAGAATAGGTAGGGAATGAAATCAAATAAATAACGTGGCAGGGCAAGTGCTTTGATTTTGCCATTGGTGGAATAAAGCATTTCTAAACCTGGTCAGTCAAACACATTGCACAAGACATGGACTGGCAAACACACTGTCCTCACCAGGTGTTGCTGGGAAATTCCGCCTGGATTGTGCACAGTCTGATACAGGGGCAGTGGTGTTGCTGGGAAATTCCGCCTGGATTGTGCACAGTCTGATACAGGGGCAGTCATTTTCATGTGTCTGAGGAAGCAAATGAATCTAGGAAGAACATGTGGGCACTAAAGAATGGCATAACTGTGGGACTGTCGGTCCAGCCTGGCTCTTCTCCTAAACGCTCGGAAGGTTGGGGACCAGATCTTCCTCTGCTTGAAAGTGAATCCGGGAGGGTGTGCAGAGTGATTCTCACAAAACATCTGCCCTGCCTCTGCTGCTGCTCTGAGCTGCAGCCACAGAGGAACTGCAGAAACACGTGCAGCCGAGTGTCAGATTTGCAAATAGCCCTCGGGAGCTCTGAGCTGGTCATTTTGGCAATTTATTGACTGCTGTTATAAGGAGAACCAGTCAACCACCCTCGTCTCCAGCTTTGGTATCCTCCTTTCATCTTCAGCCAGAGGAAAGTGTGACACAGGCAGTGTTTATACACTGCTGGCATTGCCATTAGAAATGATAACAGGAGGATGGAAGGATACCATGGTGTCAGTGTTCATCCAGGTGAGAAATCAGGTAGGAGCTCTGCTTGTCGAGGAGGAATCCAACTCCTTTGGACTGTTACTGTCAGAGGGTGTCCAGGCTAAGCATTTCCATGGGTTTTGTTCTGGGCTGCTTTAGCTCTTGGGTGTGCTCTGTCACCCCAGGGCGTGGGTTATTCTTGGTTCTCGCCCTGGGGAGAGCTGTCTGTATGAGGTCTTGCACTGTATAAATAGGCTGGTTACCTCAGCCCTCTCCCTGCCAAGCCTGGCACCAGCCTGTGCATGTCACTGCCAGTTCAGCGTTCGGCATTTCACACCTGAAACTACAGCAGGATCCCAGGAAATATAAAAGTGAAGTGGCATGTGATGCTCTGAGCAATAACCCAAATGATGTATTGATATACAGGTGCGAGAGAGAGCTGGGAGGGAATAGAAATCCATGGCAAAAATTGGTCTTTATCTGCCTGGTGCTACGCTATGAAAAATCCAGCCTTGCAGCCAAATTGGATCCAATTCAAGGATTGTTTAAATGAGCCAGCTCTCTGTTGGTGCTGGCTGAGAGAACTATTGAGGTATTATCTGTGTCGGCTGTACAGCAAGAACAAAGACAAATAAAAATTGCATTTGCAAGCTCTGATAGCCTCAGTGGTGTGGGACAACATTGCCTGACGGCAATAAGCCATAAAAACACACCGAATTGTATCGCCTTAGAATGATTAACTTTCAAAATAAAGGAGGATCCGTGTGAGTATGCCAAAGTACATTTTTCGGAGGGAATTGAGGGGATCGATACTGTCTCTTTGAAAACCTTTTCATTGCATGGGGAAGAAAAATTAACTCTAGATGGTTTTGAGTTATTGATGGGTTTGAGTTCACCGTGGCCGTAGTTGGAGGTGGGTGGAATCTTAGAGCTGCATTCCCAATTCTGGAAGAGCAAAAGTGGTTATGAGAAAGCTATCACTGTGCTAGAGGTACCCAGCTGGGATGTTCGTGGGATTTGGGAACCGAAAACATCCAGGCTGGAGATACATTCTGTGATTTCTGCTGATTCCCAGGTTTTCTTGCCATTCCCAAGATACTTCTATTGAAAGAGAAAAGCCTTCTATCCTGCCTTGTAAGAACATTATGAGACTTCAATAGCATTCATGAACATGTTGTGAGGATTATCTATGTTTTCAAATTCCAGTAGAAAAAAATCTACTTGTGAATTGCTAAGGAATATAAATCTGTTTAAGTAAATTGTAGACTAAAGTGATATATTTAATATTTACAATGATCCTCAATAGGAAAATGCGTAAAATATTTGTAAGAGATATTTACTCTCAGGTTCCATTTGTTTAAGAAATATTTGGTACACAGTATTTTGATTTCTGATTGAGATGTATGATTTTTAAAGGAATTAAAATTTTCAGGCAAGTGTTCCAGACCTCTGGGAATTCCTAATGTAAATTCATGAATTAAGATGACAAGGAATTAAACAGGTTATCCAGATTAGGTTTGTAATACAAAGCCATTTCATTAATATAAAAGCTTCTTTCAGCCTTAAGGTGATTTACTCACCTGTCTGCACGGCAAGCTGCTGATTCTCTCTCAGCAGGTCTGTTTTAGCAGTGTCATCACATGTTGAAAGGCCTGGGTGAGCGGCAGGTCAGCGAGACCCAGGCTAACAGAGCATTCATATTGGAGCAGTCCTACACATCAAAGTGGAACGCTCCGTGCTGCTCTCCCTCCTGCCCCCTGACCTGTCCTGGGCACTGGAGACACCTCCAGGCTTCCCATCAGGGCAGAGCTCACATCTGGCGGCAGAGGGAAGGCACTTGAGTCTCATCTGGGTGCTGCTGGCAGTGCTGTAGGGGCACCACTGGATGGGGATTTTCCCTTTCTAGAGTGCACATGTGCCCTCCAGGAGGGCAGATATCCCAGATATCCTCCTGCAATTCCCATTCACAGAGCAGGCTTTGTGCTTTGAAGAGTCTCTAGAGCACAGTGAGGTCATGCTAAGAATGAGAATGTTTGTTGTTAATTTTCTGTTGTTTGCCTTCTAAGTTGTTCTCTCACCCAGCTTGCATTCTGTAGCACCATTGCATTATGTATCCCACAAAACAGTGCAAAAGAAACTTGCAATCCAAGCACGAGATCCATTTCCAAACCAGCTGGAATCAGGGATAAGCATTTCTGACCCTCTGACCCTTGTGTTACAGGCAGGTTATTTTGCCAATCCCTTCCACCTCCCACTTATGTTCCAAAAATGATGCAGCCCAAGATTCAGTGAGTGGCTCTCTCCCATCCTTATTTTGTAGCAGCCTCTCTGGCCTTGCTGGAGGGTTCTTAAACTTCTCCAGAGGTGAAAGTGCTCTACAGTGGCATTTATAAAAGCCTTTCAGAAATTACCATGTGCTGCATCTCCAGTACATAGCAACTGCAGTAAGTTCTGACAGCCACTTAGCGGGGATTATACAGAACTACAGAAATCAGTTCCCATTGCCATCTGTTCTCTGCACAAGAGGAACTGAGATGACGGAAGCGAACTCTACAGCTTGGAACTCAGCACAGTTTATTGGGTTACCTTAACTGGTATCTGAGAAGTGCCCCAGAGCTGTCAGGAGCTGATTCTGCAGTCAATGGGAAATGTTGTCACTCTTACACACTGCCTTTATGGCAGATTGGATCCCAGCATAATAAAACATGGCGTCTCAGTGCAAGGATTAATTCAGTGCAAGAGCTATTTGAAGATGGCAATTAGTCACACTTACCTTCAGCTGAAACATTCAACTCAATTTCCTATTGATAGAGTGCTGCCAGGAATGCCAAATCAATAATGTAAGGCATTATGGGATTATGGCAGAAGGCAGAGTGCTTAATAAACACATGCATCATTGTGGGGTTTTTTTATTTCACTCAGTGGACTTGGCCTTCTGAGATGAAGAGATCATGGTTACACACAACCAGAGGCAGAATGGCCCCATCAGGGATGGCTGTTTTCAGATTGCTCAGCTGTGTTTTAACATAGCTATGAGGATAATTATGCTAAATTGGAAATGCAAGTGTGCCTGGACAGATAACTGTAATTGTCTATGGTAGCTTTGGTGGCTTGAGGGTTATACTGCCCACACCCAAAAGAGTTGGCATGGACAGCATCCCAGCCACAGGTTTGCAGGGAGAACAAGCCCTTAGAAAGGGTGGCAAAAGTTCTGAAATTATATGTATAATTTGGGCAAAATTAGAGATATGATCCCTTTTGGATTTGCATCTCTTGATTAAAGTTTCTTTGCAGTGTCTATTTAAAAACTTTATTTTGCCCCAGATGTCAGGGCACAGAGTGCACCAGTTTGGATATTAATGGCCCTGACCAGCCTCACCTGGAAGCTTTCCTAGCGTGCTGCAATAAAGCAGCTGTTATCTAATGTGACATTATGGGTGTTACGAAGGTGCTGAGTGATGTCTGTGCATGTGATGTATGTGCATAACTCCATTAGCACTAATGGCAGCTAATGGGCATAGCCTACTAGAAGAGAAGAGGCTATTTCTCTAAGTGTCAGAGACTAATAAAAATGACATTTCAATTTGGATGTCCAACCTTCAATTTAGGCAGCAAGTGCTTCAGATGAATTTTTGACAGCTACAGTGCCATAATTAACTTGCAGCTCAAATTGAATTATTTATGCAATTTCAATTGCTTATTCACATGATTGAGGGCTTTCCTTCCCTTCTGTGACTTTAGGGGGGATGTATTCACTTGCGTTTAGAAGTTTTGTTTTGTTGGTCTGCTGTGTGACTGAGACCTATATATATCAGCTCAAAGGCTTGACTCTCTTAATGTGCATAAATACAAGCCTGTATATCCAACATAGAATGGGTTGGAAAGGACCTTAAAGCTCATCTTGTTCCTCCCCCCCTGCCCTGGGCAGGGACAGCTTCCACCATCCCAGGCTTCTCCAACCTGGGCTTGGGCTCTTCCAGGGATCCAGGGGCAGCCACAGCTTCTCTGGGGAAATCCTTCACCCTCACAGGGAATGATTTCTCCCTAATATCTCATCTAACCCTGCCCCCTGTCAGCTTAAAGCCCTCTGTGGCATGCTGAAGTCTCGGGCCCCATGAATGCATTTTGTACCCTCAATGCAAGGCAAGGTGCTCTGGGTATGTGCAGAGCCACAGAACCTGCATGGAGCCCAGCACAGCCTCCTCTGGCTGCGTGCCTGCACAGGAGCTCAGTGCAAGGCAAGGTGCTCTAGATATATCCAGAGCCACAGAACCTGCAGGGAGCACAGCACAGCCTCCTGTGGCTGCATGCCTGCTGCACGCCTGCACAGGAGCCCTGTGCAGGCAGCAAGGGTTGCTGCTGCACATCTGCAGCTCAGGGTTCTCTGCCATCCCTCTGATTAACTGATGTAGTGCTTGCGATCTTTACACAGAAATATTTGTCTGGTAATTTATCTTTCTTTTTAATTTCCTGAGAAGTTCTCTTAAAGGATACTGCCTCGTAAGAAAAGAAAAATGAAGATTTATTAACAACCAAAGAGGATTGTACATATCCTGTTTAATTTGCCTGGATGTTTCTCTGACCTTTGCTGATTTTGTTTACCTAACAGACTTCAGTGAGATGCCAGCTCTTCCAGGTCACACCATTTGTATCAGCCTTTCAGCTCATGGGGGCATTTGGGGTGTGATCGTGTTGAACCACAGCTGCCACTCAGCAGAAATATCGTTTGACAAACTTGACATGTGGCCTGGAGTAGCTAGTAAATTTTGTGGTGCTCTTTATGGATTTGATTGTTTCAGCATTCATGACAGCAATTTTCAGTCACTTTGATTATGATTATTTTAGCACTCATGACACTAATTTTTCACAGCATCCTCAGTAAAACATGTCAGGGTTTCTAAGGCTCTAAATGTGGCTGTTTCTATAAGAGAGCACAGCTTTTGGGATCTCAGTTCTGCCTTTGCCATTGCCCTCAGGGTTTGGATGGCCTGGAGACACATAGAGGGATATCTTAGGGTTATCTTAGCGGGGTATTGTTGAGAAGTTTGTTCTTCCTGTTCAGCACTGAGTGTGTTCGTGCTCCCTCATGTCCTGCCCATGGCCGAGCAGAGCTGCGATCTTGGGACAGTTCCAGGGAGGACAGTGGGACCCTGCAGGGGCAGAGTGATCAGGGCTGCAGGAGTCAATCCAGCAGCATGCCCTGGACCTGGGGAACAGCCCCCACGACACACTTCCCTCTCTATGAGACATTGGTGCAGTTTGCCTTTTATTTTATTTTATTTTATTTTATTTTTAATGCAGAATGCTCTTGCTGGGAAGGCAGAGCTTTGCAGGCAGGTGCCTTGAGCTGCTCCCTGCTGGAGACACTGACGTGGGTGAATGTGCAGCTCTGAGGTGCTGCTCATGAATTTGATAGTTAAATATGGAGATTTGTGCTCAGTTGGCTTTTACATCCTCACTGGGATTCACTGGGGATGTTTCAGGCTGGGGTTATATATGAAGATTTTAATCTGGGTCATAAATTCAGCATCATGATGCAGCTGCTGGAAGAGCTGCAGGAGGGAAGGCAGGGCTGAGATGAGAGAGAACGCACTGGAGAGTTGCCTGTGTGGTGCTTGCCATTCCACCCAATGTCCATCTCAATGACTGTGTTAGGGGATAAAGTATTTCTCAGAGTGAATTAAGTGGATACAATCTAATCCTTAAGATTTTTTTTTAATGTCTGATGCATTTGAAGAAAGATTTTCAATTATGATAGCAGATGTCTAGGGCTAGAGCAGTGGTTGATGGAAATCAGTGCAGCTCTGTTAATTACAGACTGAATGGAGTTTCATTTTAAGTTAGCACCACCCTTTGTACAAGGGAGTGAATCCAGCTGTGAGATAAGTCAAATTGAATCAGACTGTAGGGATGCTGTTTCTCCAGTCTAAGCAAAAAATAAAAATTAAAAAAAAATCGAACTATTCAGCTGTAGTTGAACACAATGGCATGGATTATGAAGACATTGTGCCTTTCATTATTGTGTTAATATGTATGCAGAAATCAATCAACTTAAACATGATTTACTGTTGTTTTTGGAAAAAGCAGTTAAAGGTCTCCTTTCTTCTGGTAAGTAATGTAAATGAGCAGAATATTAAATCCTGCACTATATCCATTAGGAAATCAAGCAGTTAAACAAGTATGAGTGGATTAATTCTCAGAGCAGTTTAAAAGCTTTTCCATTAAGTTATTAACTACACATTAGCAAAGAATAATGCTTAATGAAAAACGCCTTCAACATCCCAAAATACACAAATCAGCGGAACATAGAAATGTTGGCATGGCTTCCAAATATTATTGAGCAATAGCTGCACTGCAAAATTGATATAGGACCTCATTAATGAAACAGTCAAAAGCGATGAGATCTTTTATGTATGACATGAGCTCAGCAAGGTAGAAGGAATAGCTAATTATGGTCTATTAATGCCAGGGAAGTTCAGCAGTGCTGGGAGGGTGGTGTATTGGGTGAGGGTTTTTTGGTTGTTTTTGGGTTTTTTGTTGGTGGTTTTCAGGTGGTTTCGTTGGGTTTTGTTTTTTTTCTGTCAGTCTCATTTTGAAAAGTCCTTGTTTAGGTTTTGTGTTTGTACAAGTGACAGAGGCATCACCAAGGAGCTGATTTGCACCTCATTCATCAATCTGAATCTTCCATTGCACATCCACCATCCACTTCTCCCCTCCACCTACTTCCCACTCTGAGAGCTGACAAGAGAAACTCGTGTGTCACATTAAAAATGCCATTCCTGTGTAGAAATGTTCGATGTACCCCTAGACATGGGTGCTTTCTTTTTGCCTCACAGAATTAGGGCATGAAAAAGGATAATGAATGTTAAGCAAAGTTAAAAACAGATTTAGAGAGAATTAAAAGACAGAAATGTAAGATTAGGTTGAACTCACACTTAGAGGGATTAAGAGACTTTCATTTGTCCTTTGATCTCATTTGTGTTGCTGTAAAGATCTTTAGGGTCAATGCTGTGGAGGATTATCACTGTTCTAAATTATTGTTGGGATTTGCAGTAATGGATTACATGCAGGAAAAATGGTCTCCCATGGAAATTGCAAAGACACCTAACTCATTTCTGCCTCCGTTTTAAACTGAGGATACAAATCCCAACAAATGCACTCCACTTAATTACCCAGAGAGAGAGAGAGCTCCCACCGTGTGTGAGCAGAGGTGAGTGCTCCTGCTTGGCTTTACCTGCTGGGTAAAAGCAATGAGAAGTTGCTTTTCCTTGGGCTCACTGCACGTGGAATCCAATGGCTGGAGTGGAGCAGTCCAATTTCTGGATAAATGCAGCAGAGTATCTCTTTCCCCTTTGTGACCTTTGCCCTGGCGAACTTCGCCCATGAGAAATGGCAGAACTTCAGCCTTTCCACGTGGCCCAGCTTTGCTGGCCACGGGCTGCTCTAGGGATGTCCCATTATTTATAGAAGTGACTTCTAGACACACAGGACAGCTGAGGACAGAAAAAGATCTCTTTCAGTCTTCTTCTACCTCTGTGCTGATGTCCTTATTTTTTCAAATATATTCTATAGTCATTTGCCTCATCTTTTCACTTAAATGTCTGTAGATGCAATACAAAGTACTAATTTTTATTAGCACTCCTTTTGATGATCATATTCCCACCTCCTTTTTTTTTTTTTT
>VZRL01000793.1:328828-363736 GCA_013397895.1 Origma solitaria
TTTTAAAATAGGTCCGAAAACCACGTGGCATTATCTAGCAACTGAGCAGGCTTATTTAATGGTGTACCTTTCACATTTCGAGGCCATTAATCCATAAACTTAAATCCTTGGCAGGACCAACTTACCCTCATCTTTCAGAGCTAGAGAAATTGAATTCCATGCAGTTCAGTGTGCAAGTCATTTGGATGAGACCTTATTAAGCCAAGGTCCTGCTGGTTTTGTGTAGATATTACAGATCCCATAATACTTTCCATCAAGGTGGAAGTGTTCTTGGGAGCCCTCAGCCAAATATTCACTCCTTGTGACCCAGAGTGCCGTGACAAATGGCTGCTCTGCTTTCTCCCAGAAGGGAAAAATGTGTAATTTCTAATGCCTGAATAATGATGTGGGTTCCTTTTGGAGGAAAGCTCCTGTAACCCTGTCATCCCTGCTAAGGTTTGGTGACCTGCTTGATTTTATACACTGCAACACTCCCAAAGTGAGTAGCATCACCAGGATCTGGATGAAAAACTCATGTTCCCTCTGAAACATTGCAAAGAATTAAAGTTGGGAGCAGCTGTGGCTGCAGTATCCATACAGAACTGAATTGCAGGGGAACACAGTAATGTGCGCCCACTGAAGGAAAACTAGGGGAGTGTTTCTATGATTGTCTGAGCACAGGGAATACGAGCAGGAACTAAAATTAGCAGGTGAAACAAAGGTGACATCAGATTGGCAGGCTGAGCTGTGGAAAATAAACGCTATCCTATGGAGACCAGTCCTTGAGTACTTACTCCCCATTAGTGCCATGGCAGTCAATATTCTGTCAGAAGGACACAGTAAATGCAGTGTATTTCTCAAGCAGTCCCTGAGGAGTGATGGTGCAGGGAGAGAACAATTCTCTGCCTTTCCTTCCTGTTGTTTCAGCAAGTTCTATTTGCACTCAGTCACAGTCCCAGGCTGAGGATTCAGATCAGCTCATATCCTGTATATCCAAATTCCAAATTCCCCCTGCAGTTCAGAGGTTGGTTTTATTCCTGTGCAGAAACACACAGGGAGGATCACAGCCCAGCTGAGCTCGTGTCACTGAAACCAGTAATCCTTTCCCTCTGTAAGGAGTACTCCTGAGAGTATCCATGGGAAGATCACAGTCTGCTTTCTCATTCTTCCAAGTAATTCTAAATATCCATGTTTTCTGGAGGAAAAGATTCTGGCTGAAATTAATTAAAATTCCCAACCTATCCACATACTATTTAAAATAATTTGGATTTAAAGCAGCAGCTGACTGAACCCTACTATATTTTCTAAGCAATTTTGTCATAGTCTCTTCTCAATCCCCTGTTCAAGCAAGCACAGCCAGTGAGTGTGAATCAGTCACTAATAATGATTGCAGTCTAGACAATTCATATCACCAGGAAATGCACAGAGCAGATAGGCACAATCCAACTTTGAAAGGAGCTGGAGGGTTTCCAGAGAATATGGAATTTTTGTGGATGCAAAGTTTGTCAGGGTAATATTTTGAAGTTTCTCAGGGAGTCAGGAGCTAATTAGACAAAGTGCTGAGAAAATACTGATCCCCTGTCTGAGCATTCTCTGACCTCGATCTCTCACTGAATTACTCAAAGCATTAAAGAGCTGATAGGTTGACATGTGATTCCTTTTTTTGCTTCAAACATTTAAATTAAGAAGTACACAAACACTTTATTTGCCTGCATGTGCTTCTGTCTGGATCATTGCTTGAGACTGGAGATTGCAGCTTTTCACTTCAGTGTCCCTCCAATCTGTCCTGCAAGAACGTAGCTGCTGACTGAACTCTGAAAATGTCTGAGCTGCAACAAAACCTGAATTTTAGGGTGGGCATGGTGTGAACTACAAACCTTCAGAATGCTGCAGGCCTTCACATCTGCTCAGGGGTTGGCCGATGTGAATGTTCAGCATGTTGTGAATGTTCAGCATGATGTGAATCACATCCATTTGGGTTCTTTTTGCTGTTGAATTGAAGGAGTAGCTTGTATCTGTTACCTTGCAGCTGTCCATTAAACACATGGAAGAGTAAAATGGATTGAGGACAAGTTTGATGGAGCTTTGTCTTTATAAACAGGAGTCTCAGACTATCAAAGTTTAGGGAAAAAAGCCTCATGGTGACTTCACACAGTTGCATTGCAGGGCAGAGCAGGACAAGCTCTCTTAGATCTCACCAGCATCACACAGACTCCAGTAGATTTCCCTTTTGGCTTTCAAGACGAGCTCTTCATAACAAACCAAACCAGCAGAGTTGTGTTGATTCCTAGCTCCAGCCTGCTCAGGGGCTTCTTCAATTAACTTCTGCAGTTACCAGATGTTGATTTGCTGCTGCTTCAAAGTAACTTTTCGGGGATGATTTGGAATCTCAGCCTCAAACTACATAATTTATTTTCTTCTGTTTATTTAGAAAAAACCACCTTGTCAACACACCTGTACCACAAAATAAACATGTCAGGCTTATAAAAAGGTCATTAAGCTTTTCCTGCCCTTTAGAGGCTCTAATGTTTTAAGTGTTCTCCTTGCCTGGTACTGGGGGAGGTGCAGAGCCCATGAAGAGCTTTCTGAAGCTCTGCAGGTGTCCCTTCCAGGCTCCTGTCACATCACCTGCTCCACCTTCAGCAACAGGGATGCTGTTAAAAACCTCAACATGCTAAGGTAATGTTGCAGAACTGAAAGAAAATGGTAAAGATTTTATTAATCCTGACAGTTTTATCCGACAGGCTGAGGATTAGGGCAGTCTCCTGCCAAATTCCTTTTTGTTTTTCTCCTCCCGTTGTCCTATGATTAAGTGGCTGCTTATGAGTTATTTTTTTCCCAATTAAAACCACAAAATCCACTGGAGATCTTACCATGTACTTAATGCATCAAGTATGATGGATCTCCAGCTGAGAGCCTCTGAATTCTACCATAATACAAACAGCATTTTTTAGGATCTATCCAAGAAAACATTACCAGCAAATTTATCCTGATAGGTTTATAGAGCAGCCTTCCAGGAACCTAATCTTTACTCACATCTAATGCTTGCAGCAGGGATATAATTGCATTGAAATGCATTTTCTCAGAAGGCAGAGGAAAAGAAATATTTTCCTAATGAGGATCTTGTAATGGAGAAACTCCTTCTTCTCAGGAATGATCAGACAGAGCATTTTCCTTAACACAGGGAGGCAGAGATGTCTTTCAAAAATGAGGGTTTGCTGACTCCAAGAGATACCAAACATAAAGATAAAAAGAGCCCCACACTTGTTTCTTCCAATTGAAATGTTATATACTGAGCCCCAAACCAGCCAAAAAGAAGTCACTCTAAAACATCTTTATTTTAGTATCTTTGGATGCTGTACAGCAAAGGGAACTGTGTAGCAATAGAGAATCAGACAGTGGTCACTCAAACCCATTCCCCGTGGTCCATCTGTCCTTTATTCTGGAAACAAAAAATGTTTCCCACATAATTGCTGTTTGCAGTGACCATGGATGTGCTCTCACATCCTTCCTCTGTTCATGTCCATAAATGTGTATTTGCTCCTTCTTACCACTGTTTGCTATAAAAACACAGTCATAAAAGGACAATTCTACTCATAAGACCTGTAAGCTGCAGCCATAATTCAAACTCTCCCTGCTAGGGAAGATGAAGTGCTTTACTTCATAAAAATTTTCGACTATTTTTGCTTTTTTGTCAAGTGTCACTTTTGTCATGAAATACCTATAATTGCTCCTTACTCTTCTTGCTGGATTGTTTTCCTTTTCTGATAGAAACAGTGGAAACTTTAATTGGTTTCACCTTGTGGAGGAAGTGACAGTTCTCTCCCTCCTTTAAGAGATGCATTTGTCAATTAAATAATTTTGAATATTTATTTGGGAAGCAGCTCCCAGCTGCTGTTTATTGTGCAAATGCAGCAAGTTATCTCAGGCATTGGAGTGTCAAGTTATCCTCTTTTTTAGGTTTTTTTCCATTTTCAAAGAAACTCAGACCTGTGTGGAAGCTGTGTAAGTCTGCCTGTGTGAAAATGGGCAGTGTATTCCCTGGGAAGCTTTCTGGAGGGTCACATCATCAAATTCATCATAAAACAAATATGAACAGACTCCTCCATTTAGCCTTTGTTTCCACTTTGCTAGAGAGCCCTTCCTCTGTTCATGAACATGGATGTCCTTGACTTTATGATCACTCAGCACTCTCAGATTTGGACCATGCTCTTCAAAATACTCCAAAAGAGACTCTCAGAGAAGCCAGTGGCCTGGAAAACCAAATAAAAATGCCTCCAATTAATAAAAAAACAGCCCTGGTTTTATGATTTACCTGCAGTTTATCATGGGAATGCCTCTTGTTCAGCAATTTATTTAGCTCCATTAATAACACTGTCTGCTGCAAGCTAATGTCGCCTCTTGGTTCCGGATTATTCATCTTTGTTTTGATCAAAAGCACAGAATATTGGATCCTATTGTATTTCAGCTCTTCCATTTCTCATGTTCCTTGTTTCCTTTTCCTCTTACAAGTTGTGCACATCCATCTAAAAGTGAAATTGTTTCATACCAAAAATAAAATTATAAGTCCCTGAGGGTTTCAGCTTCTGTTGCAGGCGCAATTGTTCACCCTTTCCAGTTTGTGAGCAATCATCATTTAACACAGAACTCAAGTCAGATTTCCTAAAGAGAAAAAAAAAAAAATAGTGAAAGAAGCTTGATGACAGAATGTGTTTTCCTGTAAATCACACAGCTGGAGCATGGCACAGCGATTGGAATGCAGGGCTGACACTCCTTCCAGTGTACAGTCATCTAATATTGGCTGCCATAAACACCGTAAATCAACGCTCACTGTGACTGGGAGTGCACTTCCAAACACCACGCTGAACCTGATGCCAGCCGCCAGCCATAAAACATTTCCCTCTCCCTCACTCACTTGTTTACAGCTTGTTTGCTGCCTTTCTAAACTTTCCAATGGCTCACACTTGACATCAATTGCTGTGGCAAAGGGAGCATAAATGAATGAAACACACTTCCCAGCCATTGAACTCGGTCAAATAGCTTCTGGCAGGCCATGACTGAAGCAGATTGTTTTTGCTTCTTAAGGCAATTTCAATAGAATTTTTTTTTTCCTTTGCTTCCTCGAAATAATTTGAAGAGAGTTCATGTTTGGATGACCAGCAATAGAATTCATGTGAATTAAAGCTGAAATCCCTGCCTGCTCATGGCTCCTAGCGTTTCTGGGACACTGTGCTTGGGAGCTGGGGGTGTTCCTCATCTGCAGAGCCTTGGATGGGTTGGACAGGGTTTGGAGCTGCATTTAGGAGATTTGACATTCTGAACAAATTGTACCTGGGCCTCACATTTCCCATCGGTGGTTTGCTTCAGAGAACTGTTGGCTGTAGGAATCCTCTCTGCTGCTCCTCGTGGGCCTGGGATTGCCTGTGTCCCATCCTGCTCTGGATGGGTCCAGAGGGTGAGCCTCAGCCAAGGGCTCATTATGGAGAGCACAGCAGCCAAGGGAAGAGCAGATCAGGCATCTGAGGCACAGCAATCTCCTTTAAAAACATCTTTCCCTTCATTGTCCCTCGTCACAGATTAGCAGCCACTGTAAGCAGTGGGTTTTTCGTGGGCTGCTGTTGTGATTTGTCAGCAGTTATTTCTCAAGTGTTCTTTAACAAAAAAAGAGATGATTTTTCTGTTTTCCAAGTCTCTTTTTTCCCCCTAAAGCTGGGCAAAGTTATTTTCAAGTGCTTTGTGGCTCCTTAGATTCAAACTGTGAGACACTGTCAGAGGAGACTCTTTCAGGATAAAAATAGGATCTTTCCATGGGGGTCTGTCTTTAAAACAATTACAGTTGTTGCCAGCAAAATTAATTTCACTGCAACTACTTTACCTTTCTCTTTAGTATTAAAATCTCCTTTCTCTCCTACCCTCACATGTAAGCAGAGGTAGGGCAGCTGTGGGAGATAAAGACAAATAAAATTAGCTCTAAGTACAGCAGCTATTAGTGACACATTCTAGAATTATGACAGGAAAATAAAGCTGCTCAGAGTCCACTATTTATCACCTGCTACTGGAAACCTCCCTGTGATCTGATATAATAGGGACAGTATCAGCTTATTAAACATCACAGCTAAAGCAGGGGAGAGGGGAAGACTTCTATTTTCTTATATTGCACTTATATTTTCGTTCTCAGTATGGGATGAAAATAAGGCATTTCAAAATCAACGATTTGCAGAGATATTTTAGCTTTTATGCTAATTAGAAGCTGAATTATAAAGACAAATTAACATTTGTGGAATTCTCTTAAAGCTGTAGCAAAACTCCTTCCAGGGCCCCAAACGTAGTAAGGATTCAGATCTGTAGTTCAGGATTTCTGCCATGCCTGGCATTCATCGCTAGCAAAAATTACTGTGGTGAAAATTGTTGCTGTAACTTGTCTTTTTTGCTTAAATTCAATTTAATACAAATGAAACATTGCTATTTCTTTTAAAAGAGGGTTGCAACAGAAATTATATGATGTGACATTCCTGAGCCTTGCAAATAAATGCTTTGGTTTGCCTTAAGTATAATATAAAAATTAACTTAGGAGAAAATCCTAAGTAAATTAACTGTAGCATGATTTATTGCTTCTAAATTCACGAAGTTGAGTCAAATAGCTGAACATTTCTGGTGCCAAGTGGAAGGGATGGAAAGCAGTGTATCCTGGCTCTCCAAAGGACTGTCTTTTGGGCTGGGTGTCTATTTTAGGTGTTGTTATTCAAAGTTTTTGCTCATCACTGTAAGACAAATGAGAAAATCCCAAAGACCTTCTGTGGGACAGCTTAAATTCACAAGTTCCCTTTCATTGATGAGTTAGAAACTACTGCATTTCTAACAGCTTTTGTACAGTTTGATGTGTATTTAACTCTTGCACAGGACTGATGGCCCACAGCTATCAAAGATCTTTAGAAAGAACAATAAGTGATGCTGGGTCTGGTTTTGAAATGTGCTGAGCTGAATTAAGAGTCCCAGCACCCTGACTTCCCCTAAGTCGTGGGTTCCTAAGTCACCTGATGCTTCTGAGAGATAAAACCCTTTCATTGCTGAGGAAGCCGAGGGAGCACTGCAGGGACTCGCAAAAGGTTAAGTGTTCGGGAGGATGAAATAGGAAAGGCTTATCAATATGATTACCTGGCAAAAGATGCTGAGAATATGGAAACTAGAAGCGAGATTGAAATGGAGACAAGCTTGGAGATCCCAAACCCCAGGGACTGAACAGCTGGAAAACAATGGTGTGGCCACTGAAGGGAATCCCCTTTGGATTAAACAATCCCCTCTGCTTGCAGACAGCTCCAAGGGGCAGAGCAGACCCTGCCAGCTTGGCAGAGGCTCCAAAAAGCAGTTTTTAGGGTTTAAAATATAACGCCCTATGGTAATGCAATGACTCTCCTAGGCTGTGTGTAAATGTTGTAGGATTTGTAGCTTGTTCTAGATTGGTTAGTGAAAATTAGAATATTCAGCACAGAAGATGATTTATTGGATTGTAAACGGCAACCACGGGATTCTGTATTCTGTATTCTGCATTTGATCCTCTTTCTTCTCTCTCTCTCTCTCCCCTCTCTCCCTGCTCTGAGCTGTGTCTGGCAGCTCCCAGCAGCTCCCCTACACCCACACCTTTCACAATAAACCTCATGCTCTAAGACCAAACTCCAGAGATCTCTCATCCCCGTCCTGACCGTCTGAAACAAAACCAGGACCAAATCCCACAGACAGCAATCCTACAGTTAAGCAGAGGAATGGAGCCACGTCCCCATTGCCTTGACTCGGAGCCCAGGAGTGCAGCACGGTGGAACAGTGCCTGGCTGCTGGAAAATGAAATCATGTCAGGCGTGGCTGTAACTTGTTTTAGGCAGCTGGGCTCTCTGCTCTACAGCAGTCATGGAAAAGAAAATCCAATTTCTCCCATTAAAGCCTGGCTGGATGAGAATCTGAGGACTTCATCTCTTCTCAGAAGTCACTGGGAGTTCTGTCCTGTCTCCCTTTCATTTGGGAACTGAAGTGTCGGTGAAGGCTCGTTAGGGATCCTGTTGGGGTTCACCTTGAATCATAACCAGGGCTATTAAAGCAGTGGAAATTAAAGATTCTTCAAGTCAACCATGACAGCTGCAGAACATCTTCCCCGTAATACACATTATTGATGCTGCAGAACAGAAGGTATGGTGGAAAGAACGAAGATTAATTAGATTCTGCTGAGCCAAATGGCATTTGACACACATTATACAATATCTGCATATGTTATTAAAACTATGAGTAAGTAAATGCCATTTCTCATTTCCATTTGCAGCATGGTCCATTTTAAGGCACAATAATTGCACAGATGTGACATTGGTGGGTTTTTTCAAAATGTCAAGGGATGCATATTTTTATTTACTTGTGTTTAATCACTCCTTGTCCAGCCTATTGCTTACATGCCCTTGTGACTGAAGGAGCAGTGTTAAGTGAGGTTCGCATGCAAATTTTGTGTTACACAGAATTACCAAGTTGGTTTCCTTTCCCATTATCTTTCTATTTGTCTGACAAATCTGTCAGTTCAAAACAAGCACTAAATTGTGCCCAGTTGCCTTTCTCTCTTGCAGTCTTCTGGCCTATTCTCTCTCTTCATTTTTATTTGCTCGATTTTGGCATAACTTTGGATCCAATAGTACTTAAATGTGCAAACTAGCCAAGTACTTTGAAAAATAAGTCAAATTGGCTGCCAGAAAATAGTATTTTCCTCTTCTGGAGAGCATGTTAACATTGATACCACACTCTTGATGAAACTCCTCTGGCCTGAGAGAGAACTTCCATTTCTCCTTGGGGAATAGTGGATCACTGCTTGTTGTGCTCAACCACTTGGAGCAGCAGCAAATTACTCTTTTTAAGAATTACCCTGTACTTTTTGTCCAGCATTGTTCAGCTTAAAATCAACACTTCTCTGCTCTTGATGCATGGTTCTTACAGACCCTCCCAAAATGGCAAAGCACATTCAGTCTCTGATTTAACCTCTGAGATTTCCTAGGTTTGCTTTCACTCTTCTGCTTCCAGTTCTTTTTAATGTGCACATAAGCCACGTATATTGTGTTTGCTCGGTGTGAAGGTGAAATCCCAAATTTAAGGCATCCTCCTACAGAATTCTGCTTTTTCTGAAACCCCACTGAGGGAGCTCCATCTCAAAGCCCAGAGTTTCTTATTTAAGAGCTTCAGGGTTTGCCCTTGAAGATCAAAAGAAATTAGAGGTGACCGAGCAATGTGAATGAAGCAATGGCAGGAAAACCAAGCAAATTTCAATAGAATTCTCCAACTGACACAAAAAGCAGACAATCCTTGGTGTGGACCATGAGCTGAGATAAAAGGGAAGATGTACCCAGGAAAAAGAGATGTCCACTTGGCACAGCTCCCTCTTGCCTGGCCATTGCTCAGCAGGCGCTTGATACCACAATGCTGCACTTGACAGCAAAGTGAAAACGGTGAGAAGCAAAAAGCACATTTAGCACAAAATTAGGATGTTGGGAACAAAAGGCTGACACATTAGAGGACTAAAAAATCACCGTTTTTAGGAGTAGATGATTATAGCTGGGTTGTATTTGTAATGTGCAAACAGAATAAAGTCCAAATCTGTCATGGAATGTATAGCAGTGCTTTTAAAAGAGCTAATTTCATAAAGCTTAAAATAATTATGAGCCACATTGATTTGGAGAAAGAATTAAGACTGAAAAATTTGAATAATTGGAGACTGTGTAAGAATACTTTACTAGATGCTGTGCAGAAATATTTCCACAGATGAGAAATTCTCCTATAATGATAAAATATTTGCCTGTAATGGCTCTAATTGTGGCAGATGCTAAACAGCAGGCAATAAAACTGTCATATTTAAATTGGCAAATCAGCTTTGGCTGCATCCTCTACTTCTAAAGGGTTGGCCAAGAAACGCAGGGCCATTACTGTTGGTTTTCAGTAAGCCTTAGAACACAGGAAAGGTTGAGAGAAAAGAAAGCAAACTGATATCAGTGTCTAAGGACAGGGTATTTTGTAATGCTTTATTAAGAAATTGTATTAGTATGATTATTAACAGTTTGTGGGGTTTTTTAAAGTAAACAGTCTAGTTCCTACTTGCATAGTGAATTTTATATCTATATGCATATATATATGCATATATATATGAACATATGTATACACAGACACACACACAGAAAAAAAAATATATATAAATATGAACTGGATTGAAGCATTATCAGAATGGTCTCACAACTTCTGTCAAGACAATTTTTCTCGGGGATAGGCAGCATCAATTTTTCATTGGGAAAAAAACAGTTCATTCTCTTTTCTCTTTTCTTTAGAAATAGATGAGTTTGAGCCCTGCACAATATATTTGCTAGACATTCTGGCCTTTATTCAACAAGATAGATCAATCCTGAAGATATAAAATACCAGATTTCAAATAATAAAAAGTATTTATATTTTAAGAAGTTTAATTATGAGTTTTAGGCAGAGATAGGCAATCAAAGTTAGGAATTGGAATGCAGGAGATACAATATAAATGAATTCTGTCCCCATTTTTATAATTCTTTTCTGAATGATATTTAATAATATTTAATACATAGTTGGATCATTGCTTCTATTTAAAAATTGGCTGTAGAAATAAATCTCACATTGGTTTGATTTGTAACATCTTAAGACAGGTCCTGACAAAGGTCATGCCTCCAGTTTTGGAGCTCAAATGTGAAACCTCTGGTGTGCCACTCTTCCTCCCACTGCTCCAGCAGCCTTCCCTGGGACGGAAGGAGCCCTTGGGCATTGATTTACACTAATCAATGATTGCTGCTGGCAATTCCCACCGTGCTCGGAGCTGCTGAGTGCTTTCCAGGGGTGCCCACCTCCATGGCAAACTGGGCTGCAGTTGCCCCAGGACGGGGCTATAGCCTGGGGGATTTGCTGCTCTGAGCATCATCCTCTTGTGTGGCTGCAGGAGTCTTCAGCTTGGAGAATTTGCGAGAGTGAACTCCTTCTCTGTCTGTCTGGGAAAAATCCCAGTGCTTCCCAGGGAAAATCTCTGCCTGGGGGAGTTCTGACGTAACCACGTGTCTTTGCTGGAAATGACACAACTTGGAAAATCCTTTTGGAACTTTGTTCGCCTTTGCCAGGGGGAAAGGGAAGGGAAGGTTCTTTTGAAAAGTCTCTGTTTCAGCGGGGCAGGCCTGGTGAGTTTGACATCTCCAGAGACTGGAGTGTCCCAGCAGGCAAGTGACCATTAAGGGACACTAAAAACCCCAAATATCACCCCCAGCAAAGCCGAGACACCTGCTCTGGGGAAAGACTGATAGGAGAACCGAAGGATGAGGACAAATTAGCATCGAAGATGAAGGGATCAATAACCAATAGGAAACAAAATTCTAAGAATTGTGTAATCAGGGACCCATGAATGAGAATTGCTTTGGGGTTTGTGTGTATAAAGCTGTGGAAATTCTAGTAAAAAAATGTGTCAGTGGAATGTGTTCTATGGTATATCCTGGCCAGAATAAAGTAATGCCTGATTCCCTATCACTACAAAGTGCTAGAGGGTTTTTCTTTTCCTTCTGAATTTCAGTGACACCTTCATCCACCTGAACACCAGCCCAATGTGGCTGTATATATGTATATATGCATGTATATCTGTAAAGTAATTCCTGTTTCTCTATCACTACAAAGTGCAAAATTCCTCCTGAATTTCGGTGACACCTTCATCCACCGGAACACCGGCCCAATGTGGCTTTGCTGAGGAATATTCTAGTCAGGACATGTGCTGGATGGAGGCCCCCAAAGGTCTGCAGAGACCCTGTCAGCTTCCCGTCTCATCCTCCCTCCGAGCTGCCGCTGATTCCTGCTCCTTGCACAACATGACAGCGCTCAATGGCTCTGGCACTTGTTTGGGGGAGCTGGAGATCCCTAAAATAAGGGTGCAGCCCCCACCATTACCCTCTGCCGTTCTCTCGGTGTGCTGCTCAGCTCTAACAGCACCTCCCGCTGCTCCTGCAGCTTCCCTGGAACAGGACCTTGCAGAGAGGGAATTCCCCACGATCCTGGGAGAACGGGTTGCCTGGGAGTTGATGTAAATAGCTTGGTTAATGATTCTGCTAACCCAAAGTGGCATGTGATTGTAATGGAAATGCTACACTGCTTGGAAAACAAGATATTAATTTAGAACATAAGGACAAGAAGAAATAATGTTTGGGGATTGAGTAAAGGGCATTCAGCTTCTCAAGGCTCATTTCCTTTTTCTGCAGTACTCCATTAAGCACAAGATGCTATCATGACTTTTAATGACCCAGATGTTTTTGCCTCAACAGCTTTGTCTGGTAGACAATTCCAGACACCTGCGATGGTTACATGATTGATAACGTTCCCCTGTGCCTGCCTGGGTCCCGTGCTTTAATCTCACTGGAGAAACTCATTGGGAATCTCCACTACGAAGGGAAAATTTTCTTCTGTTCTCATCATAGTAACGAGTGGCTGGAATCAAGAGATTTACGCTGCTGCTCGACGTTTAATGGCATTATATAATATTTTTTTTTCTAATTGAGTAACACTCTACATCAATTTGCAGAGGATCTCCATACATTTTAAGAGCTTATTAGTGCTGGAGTCCTTAGTGTTTCGGATGAGGTGTTTCAGTCTGACAGTATTAAATCTCCCATGGCAATTCAAACCACCAGGAATGTGGTGTTCCCAAGAGAGGAGAATGCTAATGGGCTGCAGATATGAGTAGGAATATGTTAATAAAGAGCTTCCCCCCTCTGCATTGTGCACTCCTCCTCTGTTTTCTGAACTACAGCACACGGTATTTTTGTATGCTGGGAACCCACGGTCTGACTTTATGCAGATATTGGAAAAGACATCCATAGAAATCCTGGTTTTGAACCATTATGATGGAAAAACAAACGTGTTCATATTTAGATATTTATGGTGCAGTATTGTCCAGAAGTGCCAATCAAATGTTATAAAAATCCTACGAATGGAAATGTCTCTGTGCCCTTGCAAAAGTCTTTTGCTGTTGCTAATGAGTTGTCTGGAAAGAAATCCACCAATTGGACATAATCACTCCAATATGTAAATTTATAAACATTTAGGGATGGCCAGTTACCATAAACTTCAACCCTGACCTTAAATCCTCTCCCACCAGCTGCTGCCAGCAAGTGTTAGGCTTCCCCTTAGAAAAACAGGGCTTTGACTGACAATCCCTTGTACAAACCTTTTGCACATCTTTGCTTTATTTAAATTTGCAATAATTTAAAAATATAATTCAATGTGATCTTAGGCAAGGAAGACTGTAGTAATTACTTACACTTTGTCAGGAAACACTTAGTATTAAATTTCATCCTTTACTGGAGGATTCTGCTCATACTTATAAATGTAGTGACCTTTACTAAACATCTGCTGAAAGTTTATCCTTTCCTTGAGAGACAGAGGGAGAAAGAGAGAGGTTTGGGAGGAAAACTGAAACTTTCGATCTGAAAATACTAAGTGTGGGGTCCTCCTCCAAATGCCTGGAATCTGTTTCTTTATTACACGGGATGGAAACATTTAGAAACACCAAGAAGCTGAAAGGAAATTGAAATCTGTTCTCTGGATTTAGATATGGAAAACAAGAAATTAAGACATAGGATGGAAACATTTAGAAACACCAAGAAGCTGAAAGGAAATTGAAATCTGTTCTCTGGATTTAGATATGGAAAACAAGAAATGCAGACATTGGACACGTTGGACTATGTGCTATAAATATATAAAAGCTCTTATGTGTAACTTAATTGTGTAACACATAAATAAAAAAGGTCCATGCTCCACAGAATCCCAGAATCATCAAGTTGGGAGAGTCCTTCAGGAGTTCTATTCCAGCCACCAACCCAGCACCACCATCATCCCCTAACCCCTATTCCCAACTGCCACATAAAAAAATAATTATTTCTACAAATTTTGCCACAAAAAGGATAATTCTTTACTTAAACAATAAAACAAAATAAGACCGCCAAAATGCTCCTCCTGTCCCTGCACAAGAAATTGTGGATTTTGTAAAAGAAGCTGAATCTGATATTATATCAAGCATGGAACTGGCACACAACAGATTGCTCTAGGACTAAACAAAGATCAGAAAATGGCACCCCCAATTTATTATCCTCTGTAGGCCTTATGCAAACCATTTGGGTATGGACCTGAGGGTGAGGGTAGCTGTATCTCATAAAAAGCAAAGGATTATCAAGCATACTGAAAAACACTGATAGTGGAAATTGCTTTTTTATTAATCCATGCTTAAATTCCCTGTCTGTAATTCTTGTGACCTAAATAGCTGTTCAGTGAGAAACCTCGGTGCTCCAGCGACTCTGTGTGTGACATCCTTGTTTTCTTTCTTTTTTTTGGAAAGACTGCACCACCTACTACTCCTGTGTCATTAGAAATGTTTATCCAGTGTAGCATAAATTGTCTGGTATGAAGTTGCAGGTGTTTTTAGCTGCTGGAATCAGTGTCTGCATGCAGCAATCCTCTCTGTGCTCACTCTGCTTTGGCAGCTCTGGAGGCTCCCTAATGAGTCCTTTGGGGAGAGTGGAGCAACTCCTGGCCAAAAACTCTAGTCAAGTATTATATGATAAAGTGGAAAAAATAAAAGGAAGAAGAGATTTCTCTTTTCCAACAGACTTGAGAAAGAAAGCACCGTGTGGCCCAAAGCCAGTGAAGGCTCTGGAAGCCTTTTGGCTGCCCGCAGTGAGTTTGGGATAACAGCGTGGGATCAGGTGAATGTTGCTATGCTTGGCTGGTATTTTACACCCTACTTTATTTGCATGAGGATTACTGAAAAAAAAAAATGGTCACCTGCTGTTTAGCAGTGAATTGCTGTTCGATGCTTTTGGTGGGGCTTGGATCACTCATGTCCATGCCTCTTGGGTCACCTGGACTATTTTGGAATTTATTCCTGAAGAATAGGATCAGCTGCCTGGACAAGTCGGATGAAAACTTTTCTTTCCAAATCTTTAGAGTGTACAAAAGTGGGGATTTGTAATGGGGAAGAGCTCCCAAATGTGTGCAGGGGTTCCTCTGTGTGGCTGGGGAGAGTGCTGTGGTGCAGGGCTGGGACAATCAATTCTGGGGACATTTCCAAGAGCACCGTTGGGCCTTAAGGAATCATAAAACACAACCGATGTGTCCTGCTGAGATGGGAGCTCCTCTGAACCACATCCCAGCAGCCACAGAGGAACATTCAGGGACTCCAAACCCATGTTTGCTGTGCTACCTTGGCAAAGTTTTGCTATCCTCGTTAGGAGTGTGTTCTAATCCCACCCGTGGTGGCTGCTGGCTCTGGTATTGCTCACTGCCTGCTTTAAACTGCTACAGAGCATTTCTGGGCACGCTGCTAAACAGGCTCCATCTATCACTGCAGAGGTGGGGGACGTTGTTCTGTGCACAGATATATCTTGTAAAGTACTTTAGGATCCTTTGGGATGAAAGGCGCTATTTAAATCTGAGACTTTATTATTGTCTGTCCCGCTCTGCAAATAAATAATCTCATAAAATGACTGGGGAAGAAATTACTCTTGCATAAATGAATTCATCCTGTTCTCCCATAGAGAGATGAAAAAATCTTTATAATAACTATCAAATTGTTTTACAACCAAAATATAGCAATGTTTGAGTAGTTTCCTACTTGTGACTTTGATAATGAGTTTTTGAAAAGTAACAGAAAATGTTTCCAGAAATTGGAAAATAAGATTAGCATATCTGTTATGTAGGATCCTTTGTTAAGTCAAACTATTTCTTGTTTGGGTGATAATAGCTGTGCCTTTGTTAATTATTATTTCATATTGTCATTATTAGGCTATTAATAATTTATAGTAAAAGCTGCTTCTTTTTGCTATGTAAATGTTTTCATTCTTATGCATCAATTCCTTATTCCATTATTAATGTGATTCATAAATACATTACATTTAGATCCTCTTACAGTAGAAGAGATATTTGCTGCTATATTTTTCCTTTTGTTTGGATATGAGGTAGAGAAGTGTGAAGGGAAGAGAAGATGTCCAGAGAGTTTTTGGGGGATGTGCCCAGACCTCTGACATAAAGCAGAGGTATGATCATGATTGAATAGCTTTTACGTTCCCTTCAGTAAATTGTTATTTATATTTCATGATTTGTCAGTCTGATATCTTTGCCCTTTAAGCTCACAGGTTTCAGCTGCACACGAGAGACAGCAGAACTGTAATGTGCCTTTGCTCTGTTCAGAAAGCCCTGCTGAGAGTTCTCAGGGCTTTTCCACTTTCCCTAACCTTTATTCTGGATAATTGTACCTGAGGGCTTTACAGGACACCTACCTGAGCGTCATTTCATTCCACATTCTGGTTTGGTTTTGGGGTTGGTTTTTTCCCCTCAGAGTTCCAAACCAGAAGAGGGAACAGTGTGGGAGCTGAGTGCTCCTAGAGAACTCAGCACACAGTGACAGACTTTGACCCCAGCAGTGAACAAAGCCCTGGCCAATGCCATGATGTGGGTCCAGCTGAGTGGGTTAAAAATGCCTTGTGTTGGTGTGTATTTATTTTCCAGCTGGGTTACTGTGGGTTTTGGCATGACTCTCCAACACATGGCTGGTGGAGAAAGAAATCTAGCAATCAGCTTTGTCTGAAACACTCAGTTTAAAGTGCTTGGATTTTGGAAGGGCTCTGAAGCTTGGTTGCTGCCATGAAGGCTTTGACCTGTGCTGGTTTCCATCGCTGGGATTGGAATTTCTGTGTTACGATGCTCCTCACAGCCGCAGCTGAAATGCCAACGTGAGAGGGAAAAGTCAACTGCAGCATGATTGCACTTTGGGTTATCAGTGCCGTGACAAGGTGATTTGTCTGTTGATACCAAGCAACAGGAGACACTGGAGGCTCTTTCTGTGTGTGCTCACAGCACTGGCTGAGCACTGCGAGAAAAATGCAGCGTCCATGGCCACCCTGAGCTCACAGAGAGAGCTCCAGTTCAGTGCTTTAATGCTCACTGGCAAAAGCTGTCCAGCTTTAATTGATGCCTTTCCCATCCACTCCTGCAGCACAACTAACTAATGCCATCCAGTGGCAATGGCACAGCATAAATTGGATGTGTCAGGCTGCTCAGCCAGGGCTGAGCAGTGCTTTTCCATGTTCTGGCTATTGCAAAGCTTAATTAACCTGAAAAAGGCACTAATGAGTGGCAAGTGGCTCGTCCCAGCAGATGGCAAAAGCAGGAAATGTGTTTTATAACAAATAAGAGCTCTCCCCCAGTTCTGTAAAACAAACCAGTCAAGCTGGACAAGATTGCCTGGTTGGGAGGGGGGTGGGTGTTGAATTTTGAAACTAAATTATTGTCACCTAAGTTTCTGCTTTACTGCACAGAACTTAGGTTTTATTGAAATGTTGACAAGATGTTTCACTCCAGGTAAAAGCCCAAGGTGTGGGTCGGTTTGGGACAACAGAACACTCCCAATATGAAGAAATGGACTCAGATTTGGTTATTTCTGCCTAAAATGTGCTTGTGTGTGCAAGAAAAATAAATCTTTAGAGTAGATCTCTGTAATAGAAACTTTTGCATGCCTCCAAGGCTTGCTTCACTGTCTGTAGAAATAGCAAAATCTTTTCTGTTTTCTACATGGAAAAATGGCCTCACTCTACATTCTTAATGAATGCAAAGTACTTAGGGACCTGAGTAATTCTGTGTTTTGCTGCGGGGTTTTCAGGCACCTCTAAGAGGCTCTAATTGCTGCTGCTGTTGTACTCCTTGCGATTTCAGCAGCCCTTGTAAGGACTGTGAAAAAAAATTCCCCATAGCTGACACCAGTGGTGCAACTGAACTGAGAATGGACGTGTTGGAACTGCACAAGCAGCCAGGGGAAAAGAGCTGTGATGCCAAACCCTGGGAATCCTGCCTTGTTCTTGACCACACATGCTGAAAAATACAATTTTTAACAGCTCTGTTCTGTTCTTGTTAGCTAGAACATGATGTCAGCAATACAGACGTTTTTTCCTCCTGTCAATGTTAGCTTTTGCCTACTGTGCCAAATGTTAACTTGGAAAAAAATGCCTAAATTTAAGTATATCTAATCCCCAAATTTTACATAAAATTAAATTTAACCTTAAGTTACAACTTTATCCATATCTCTAAGCAGTACAATAACCAATGAATATTCACTGCAGTAAATATTTTGGAAAATGCACTTTCAGGAATACCCAAGAATGGGAGCAAATATCCACATTAATGGAACAGAGTGTCTGAAGTTAACTAGAGTGAAAACTTTATATTTAGTGCTGTCTTTATGAATGTTGGAGCAGCAGTATTTGGTAGCTTTGCAGGGTGATTTCTCAGGGTATGTAAGAGCTGCTGTTTTACACTCAGACGTTTTCCACTCGGTGTGGGAACACAGACACCAAATTGAGGAGTAAAACTTTGCTTTTCCAGGTGTGGCTTCAGTGACAGGAGAGCTTCCTGCCTCGAGTCACTTGTCTTTTACTTCCTGTGCAGAAATTTTCTCTCTCCAATAATTTACTAAAGGTTTGCAAGGTTTTATTTCGATAATTTGAATAAGTGATCTGAGAGAGTCTGGGTAATTTTGGCCTCAAACAAATGAAGTGTTCATGCGAACTCCGCTCGCAGCAGATCAGGAGGGTCAGCACTGAGCTCTCAGGGGCCATCACCTCTTCCACAGGCACATCTGGGTCCTGAAGGAGCATCTGCTCCCATCTCTGGCTCTGTGGCATTAAACAGCTGCAGATCCTCTGTAGCAGAAGCAGACACTGAGCTATGAACCACAATTTCCAGGGCTGCCTCCTCTGCCTTTAATGCCTCTCCCAACTCATTCATAGAGAACCCACAAAATGCAGGCAGGCAATCCCACACTGCAATATTGTGGCACAAAGGTGTGTTCGGCAGTGACATCAATCAGTGTTTCTCCTTGCTGCTGTCCGTGCCTTGCGAGGGACAAAATGTACACGAGTGCTGCAGGTTAGAACCTGCCTGCTTCTAGCACTCTGCCAGAAATGCTCAGAATACAGTGAGAATATCCAAATATTATGAGAACCCGTGGCACACAGGCTGCCGAGTAATTTGCATGGTCTAATAATGAAATTCTGTCTCTCTTGGACTATAGCCCTTAAAAAAAAAAAAAAGCATATTGTTTTTTTCTGCCTGAAAACAACCACCCAGCACTGAATGCTAAAATAGAATTATTTCCATTATGTTTTGTCACTTTTTCTGGAAGATGCAGTGTGCAGACTTTAAATAAAAAAGAAGCCTGAATTATTTGTGTAAGCTAAAAGGTCATGAGTAATTTTTCCTGCCAACTAATATCTATTGCCAAAAGAACATTCTATTCAGACTGAAGAGTATTAAAAAATGTTGACAGCTGAGAAGACCTTTAATCTGGGAGGAAACAGCGTTAATTATGCCACATTGATTTAAACTCAGAGAGGTCTGATGCATCATTTAAAATTCATACTGTTATTAATTTGCCAGGTGTGGTTTACAGCCATCACATTGAAGAACACGCAGGTACTACAAGGCCCAAGGAATCACTTGCCTTGAACAGTTCTCAGGCTCTGTGTGTGTTTGGGTTTTTGGTGTTTGTTCCTTTTCTAACGATTTTCTCGAGTACTATGGGCAGGGCAGTGAGGTGGGGATGGAGCTCTGGGCTCGGTGCTGCATGCACCTCCCTCAGCTCAAACAGCTCTGCAGGGGAACACAGCACCTGCAGCAGCTCCCCAGCCTTGCAGCAGAATTTGGGCAATTTTAACTCTGATTCTAGGGCAGCTTAGTACAGAGTGATAGCTAAAGGTGAATAACATTTTTTATGCAAAGCATAGATGTAATCATTTTATTAAAAAAATACTTGAAATTATGATATGTGCTTCTGGAGTATATGATCAAGTAAATGTCATAAATACTTCATTAATTAAAATGCCATTTTAATTAATATGAAGCCCGGAACCTTTCCTGTTCCCAAATGTCTCAGGTCAGGCAGGTAACTTGACAGTGGTACAAAATCTGGCTAGCTGGGGCATTGTATAGCTTTTTAAAAATCCTGTAATTAATGGAAAAATAGCTGCATGAGTGCTCAATTACTTCATGCAGGAGCACAGAATTAATTTATGCATGATTGCCCAATTATTTCATGCATGAGTGCCCAATTAACTTCTGCATGAGTGCCCACTTGCTGCATGTCTGCCAAATAGCTGCATGAGTGCTCAATTACTTCACGCAGGAGTGCAGAATTAATTGATGCATGAGTGCCCAATGACTTCATGCATGGGCACGGAATTAATTGATGCATAAGTGCTCAATGACTTCGTGCAGGAGCACAGAATTAATTGATGCATGAGTGCTCAATGACTTCATGCATGAGCACAGAATTCATTGATGTATGAGTGCCCAATTAGTTAATGCATGAGCAGCCAATTAATTGATGCCCGAGGAGCAGACCTTGCAGGGATGGTTGGCCATCTCTCCAGCCACGAGGGCTCCCTGGGGCACGAGCCTTGTGCTGGACACACATCCCTGAATTCCTCGCACCCATCGCCTTCTCCCGCGGCGTGGAGCCCGCGTGGGATCATCAAAATCCGCATTTCTAACAAACATTCTTGTTGCTGTACCAAGGAGATGTGAGCCCAGCAGTGAGCCCAGGCTGCTCACAGGCTGCACAGTGCAAATGCTGCCAAAACCTTCCTGGGAAGGCTCCCCCAGTTGTGCTCTGGGCCTGGGGAAAGGTCACAGTGTGTGCTAGCCACCCACACTCCTGACATCAGGAGACTTTGGCAGGAGTGACGTGTAAAATTATCCTCGAAGAGAATTCGAGCTTCACCCTCGGAACAGGCCAGCACTGCCTGTGCCCTCCTGGTGCCCCTCCAGCAGCCCCCCAAGGCTCAGGAGGAGCTGAGCACTGTCCTGCTCAGCCTCAGCTTCTAGCACTTTTACAACTTTATCCACATCCCTAAGCAGTACAATAACCAATGAATATTCACTGCAGTAAATATTTGGGGAAATGCACTTCAGATTCGATCAGGAGAGCACAGGATACAGGTGCTGGCTCACGGCAAGAAATGAGGATTCAGACCATGACGTGAGAGTCAGAAATAGCCAATGCCCTTTATCATTTACTGCCCTGCCTAATCATTAGGATGCACAACAACAGAGTTCTGTCATTTGTAACACAGTAATGAATTAATTGCAGTCATCAGGAGGTTTTTCCCTATTGATTTAAACAGTAGGAAATTACTTGCTGCTATTTATATTATCAATCTTCTTTTACACTTCTCTATCCTCCACATGGTAATATTGATACAAATAATTCCTTTTGCCTGAAATGTGCATTTCTCAAGCCAAAGCACATTAATGCTCCCATTGTACAACTGTTAAATAAGCAGCCCTAAGCCCTACATTTACTTGATTTGCATATATAAAAATGCAAAAATGCACAAAGGTATTCTTCAAGCTTTAGTCCTATTAATTCCACTATATACTGGCTTCTGAAAATAAAGATTTAGGTGACAGATTTTTGTTCTGTCTTAAGCTGGGATTTTTTTATAGTTTATTTGATATATAACGGCAATTCTGTCTTTTTTTTTTTTTTTTTTCCCCTCCTCATGAATTCTCTGCTGAATCAGTAAACATCTATAATTTCTGACAAGGTCACTTAATTATCAGCAGTGCTGGCTGAAAAAGAGCTACCTTATCTCTGCTGCTCCTGCTTCTCTCATGGAGCTGAGCGCTGCTGGAGCAGCCCACGTGTGTTCCTGAATTTCTATCGAGGAATAGGAATTCTGCCTCCTTCAGATGTGTGTGGCACCACGAGTGGCTTGTCCCTGGGTCACACATCTCTCTCCAGCATGGCAGCCCCCAAAGCCACCGAGCTTGTCAAAGCAGAAGCAAAGCTTTAAGCCCCAAACCAGGGGGAGTTGATGGACATAGAGAAGTGAAGGAAAGTCTCAAGGAAATGAAGGAAAGTCTCAAGAAAATGAGGGAAAGTCACTTCTCTCAGCTTGTCTCTGTCTGAGGAGTAAGGAAGAGCAGAGCTTTTTGTTTGGAGTTCCAGGCTGTGACTTGGAAACTTCAGATCCAATTTCCATCTTCATAACAAATGTCTTAGGAGACTCTGGGCATAACATTAACTCTTCCTGTGTCTCATCTGTACAGCAGGGATAATAATCTTCCATTTATCCCAACTACTGCGGCTGAGACATTTGTTATGTGCACCTTCCCCAAGTGAAGGTGAGGGCTCTGGGCATCATCAAAATCAAATATAACTTGTTCTATTATTAAGATACAGCTGCTGGTACTATAGAACAGGAGTATTGCCAGCCATTTACATATCTTAAAATAAATGGCCACATGTGGTCTCTCCCTCCTCCCCCATCCCTCTGGTGTTCCTTGCCAAGCACATTTCAAGCAGTGAAATCAGCCCAGAGATTGCCTCTCCAAGAGCTTTCTGCTTGGGCATGGTGTGAGTGTCCAAATGATTTGGAAGCAGGTCACAAAAAGCCTTGGGAATTGTTTTGGATAGTTGCAGGAAGCCTTATGCTCAGCGTACAGCTGTGCTTCAAAAAAAGGACAAAAAATCCTCACTAATGCATGGAAGAGAACAGAAAATGATATGGTGCCACTGCAGACAGAGGCAGAGCAGGGACAAGCCTTGCACATTAGGAGACGCTGATTTCAATGGAATTATACTTGCGTAAAATTACAGTTCTGGTGAATCAAATTATATATTTCAGATCTCATAATTTTATTCCCTTCTCCATCCAAAGGAAAAAATGTCCTGTTTAAACAAACCCCCTCCCTAAGAAATGAGGCTGAAAAGGATTAAGGATATTATCCTAGTGGAGAACCTCATAAAATAAGAATGTGTAAGAGGTATGCAAAACAACACACAGCAGGTGGAAGGGAACTCCTATTTACCCTTTCTCATCATACAAGGACAAGAGAGATGGATCACTTACAAATCTTAAAAAGGCTAAAAGGAATCTGGGTTTTTACACAAAGAAAATTTACCCTGTGGGACAGAAAAGGACTTAGAGGGATTCAAAAGGGATTAGACATTTGTATGGATAATAGGAACATCCTCAGCTATGTTAGATAAGATTACAGAAGGGAAAAAAGATATAAGCACTCCTGTTCCAGGGCATGGCCAGTTAGTGATAGAGACAGACAAATTTTCCAGTGCAATATTCTTCCCCTAGAAAATGCCTTTTTGTGAAGTGCAAGTGTGCAGTGATGTGTTTGTGTCAGTGAACCTTCTCGTGGATTCGGCTTCAAAACTATTTCTGTTTTCTTGGCAACTCACTCAAGACTGGGGAGCTGAGTAACGAGGGCTGTGCTGTGGGATGGTCTGTTGGAAAATCGGTTCGAGGTGACAAACCTCATTCCCATCCCTGGGAAATGTCCTACACAATCTGAGATGCTGAAAATATCTCGTTTTCTCCCCAACACAGAATTGCAAAATTTTTGCAATTTAAGAATTTTTCTTGGATAATAAATTAATCTTTTAGCCTCAGGGACAGGTCTTAATTGTTGATGTATGCTTTGTTGTAGATTACACAGTTACTCATTGTAAATAATTAACTCTTGACCAACATCTGACAAATCTGTTGTTTTGTTGCTGTGCACAGGTTTTGTTGTTGGGTTCTTTTTAGTATTAGAAAAGAGTCAGGGAAATGGAGGAAGATAATTACAGAGGATAATTACTTTAAATGCTTTTAGATCTAAGCTGCTAAGAGGCTAACTGTGCAAAGGGAAAGTAACCATGATAAATATGGCATGAAACAATAGAGAACTCAGGAAGAAAAAGGATCTGGTGCAGTTGCACAAGACATTTTTGGCAACAGTTCCATGTAAATCTCTCAAATGAGTCCAGGTACTTAATAGGCAATTAAAGACAGCCAATGTAAATGAATTAATAGCAGACTCTTAAAAGTCATTAGCTGCTGTGTAATTAATAGAAAATTATAAAGGAAATAAATGCTTGCTTACAGCCTTATTAAGATCTGAATGTTACATCTTCTTCTGAATTGATTGGGATGATCAAAATTCAGGGCAAAATATGGAAAGCACCGTTAAATACTTGCCAATTCTGAGCAAAATTTCACGACTGTGCAGTCACCATTCTACATTTCAGAAGATGGCATGCAGAATGTTTCAGTGCAGGCACTGAGTGTCAGTTGGAAGAGGTTTATCACAGTCCTTCCAGAACTGGGACTGTGACTGACTTCATAAGGAACTTCAGCAGTCTCAGGTGGAAGGTCTCATGCATTATTCAATTAGCCCAGCGATAAATTAGCTGCTGCATGAGCTCAGAATCAGCCCGGGGTTTCCCAGTACTGCACAGCTCCCTGCCATGCCCATCCATAGATCAGAAATAAATTCATTTTTCACTCCCAGTGCTGCTCCTGGGCTTGCCTGGGACACTGCAGAGGTTGGGTTTCCCACTGGCACTGCAGCTCGGAGCCCCACGCTGTGCCCATGCCCAGTGCCCTGAGAGGAGAGGCTGACCTGCAGCTGGACATGAGGAGTTGTCGAGGTTTGCCCCTGGCTAAATGCCAGGCACCTACAACATCTGCTCTCTGTGCTCTCTCCTGCTGCAGCTGTGCAGAGGAGAGGGAAAACTGACACAAAACACACCGGAATCATGAGTTGAGATAAGATCACTGATAAGGAGGACGCACAGACAGGGCAATGCAGGCATGAGAACTTAAAGTTGCAAAGTGATTTATTAATCTAACAGAGTCGGAGGATAAATCAGAGGTAAAAATAGGCTCTTAAGACATCGTTTTTTCACTCACCCCCCTCCCCTCTTAAGGCACTGCTTCTCAGCTCACCCCCTCCCTCCTTCCAACTAACCAACAGCTCTGGGGCAGGGGCAGGGTGTGGGGTTTTTTTCTCAGTCAGTCCATCACCACAATTCTTCTGCTACAAACACTGTTTATCTACTCATCCCCCTACTTCCTTCTAAAAAGAAGTGCGTGCTCACATTGTTTTGATTTCTTCTTAACTATGTTTTCACAGAGCCGCAACTAACATCTCTAATTGGCCCAGGTTTGGCCAGGAGCATGTCCATCATTTTCAGAGCCATCAGAGACTGGCTCTGCTGGACATGGTGGAAAATTTCCAGAATCTTCACTCAGGACGTGCAGGAGCCATCTTTGTACCCCACCCTGTTCACTGGCAAAAACTGGGCCAAGCCAAATCACCACGAGTTCACTCCTCTGTTCCAGCTGCCAGTTCTCTGTTCCAGTGAGAGACTTAAATCCGAGTTTAGTGCCAGGACCTCCTTCAGACTGCTCCACAAACATTTCTCTGAAGGAGAGCTCCTTCACAGCCTCACAAGTCTCTGCTAATGCCTCAGTTTCATTTTCTAAAACAATGAATTATCACCTGCAAAATCCATCACAACAGGGAGGGTTCCTGTGCTGAGCACTCAGCATGTGAGGTGTTGTTCCTGGTACGGCTCAGAAATGAAATGCTATGCTAAAGTACCATAATAATCTCTTTTCACCACTCCTTTGCTTCCCTTAAGGCTACACAAAGAGTTTCAAAAGAAGGGGAAATGTTTTTCTGAAAAAAAGCAGCTTTTCATATTTCTGTTTTTTCTTTTCCTGACTGATTTTCAGATAACGAGTGAAGAGCAAATGCATACAAATGCTCTGTTCTCTGCCTATTTTGAAACAACTTTTTTTTTTATTTTTTTCCCAGAAAGCACCTTTTTTTTTTTTACAGCAGAATCCAGACAGTGTTGGTTTTTTCTAGAGCCACCCTGAGAAACCAGCGGAATATATTTAGGGATGTGGAAGCTTATAAGAAAAGAAAAAAAAACAAAAGAGGCTGAGAGCTATTTCAGCCTTTTTTTGCAAGTGGAGGTGTTGGAAAACTGTACTTCCCCTTAATATTTCCTCCTTATCCTTTTATATTCATTTCAAGTCAAAGTTTCTTCAAGGACAACTGACCTCATAAGAGACTTTTCGGAAATGAAACATTCTGGTTAGAAGCTGAGGATGTTTTAACAACCAACAACAGACCAACACAGAGCTCCTCCTGCCATCTCCCTAAGCCCTCTTTTCTAATATTCTGTAGTCTTGCTGTTACACAGATGGGAAATTCTTTCATGTGAGGTGGAAGGTTGAACTATGAGTTTCAGTCATCACCAGCTGAGAAAGCTGCAGATTTCTCTCTCCAAAACTTTTTAAAAGTTTTTCTGACCTTCTGTGGTCAAGTATCTCTTAACCTGATCTGAGTGATGTTCCATTCTTTTAGATCCTCTTTTCTTCCATAAATTGTACCCTATATCTGCTCAGTCTATTTAATACTGTACAAAATTATATGGATTCAACTTTACTACAAAGAATTGTTTTTCTACCTTCAGTAAGTGCCAGTGATTGCTAATGGAAGTCCAACTTTCCAAGAGTCTCTGTAATTTGATCCTGAGAAGGAGGGTCAGCAAAGAGCTGGGGTAGGTAACCATGGCAGCTGCCCAAGATACAAACAAAAGAGAAAAACCCCACACCTCGTGGTCAGGAAGATTAAAATTGGGTCAAAAATAATATAGGTCAACGTGGATTATGTGGGGGGTGAGAGGCTTAGAGATCTGTGGGAAAAGTTGGAATCTGTGGTTGGAGTATCTCCTGCAAACTCCCAACTGCCGCTGGCAGCACATGAACTTTGCTCAGCTCTGTGAGGTTTCACAGCTACAGGGCACAGGCAGGGGCCCTAGGTGGGGAGAGAATAAAGACCAGCAGAAAAATGGAAATGCTGTGGACAGCGACAGAAAGAAGCTATGGACAGCAGGAAATGCTGCCAAGTCAAAAGGATGCAAAGAATTTTAGCTACACCTGAACTACCTCTGCTCTTGAATGGGAAAGCCAAAATCCTTGTGGGATTAATGCAGGAAAGTGAAAGTTGCCTTAATGTCTGACTGACCACTGGTGGCTGGTGCAGCACTCAGGAAAGGCTCCGTGACCTCCCCAGCCACTGCATCAGGCCAAGGAGACAACATTTTATACAGATTTTACACTTGCACTTTTGCTTTTCAAGAGCAGCCTGAAGGTGCAGGACTTGGTGCTCTCTAGACTGACCCCCTGAGCTCTTAAAACCTTCCTCATCTCTCCTGTGCTGCCTCCAGGCTGCTTCTGGCTGCAGCCCAGAAGTCATCTCAGTGGAAGAGCCTGGGAGAGGAGGAAAAACTGCTTCCCACTTCAGCCTGCTCCTCCAAACCACTTTCACCTCCTTTGGGGTGCTCATGCAAGACTCAAAGGCAGCAATGCAGACTCACCCAAAACCGTAGCTGCTCAATAAATTTTAGGTTATGTAAATCATTTATGCACTTTTTATTTACATGATTGCAAGATCCAGTCTGTTTCTTTGGGCTCTGAGAGATATCTTAAAATCTGTCCACGCAAAACAAGGATTTGTATTTATTTTATCATCACAAACTTTTGGTTCAGCGTCATTGTTGATGAGTGCATTAACTTCAGTCTGTCTGAATTTGCTCAGATCGTCCTACATCACTGTCACTGTGGTGGTAAATGGGAATGTGGGTTAGTGGCAGTGATTAGAAACAGATTTTTGTTTACCAGTGAAATATAAATCCCACAGATTTAATTTTGGGTCAATATTGTATACAATCAGCATTTTTATTCTTGCTTTATATGAGCCTTTTCTTAGCCTCTTCCTATAATGCCCACATCCTCTGTCATATAATCCAATTTTCAAAAACGCATCATTGAAACCAAATGATGAGAGATTGTATTTTGAAAATTGTTAAAATAGCAGAAGCCATCAGACAAGCTATTAAAGGAGAAGTCCATCATTTCTTGGTTTGCAATGAGAAGCCATAATGTTTGTCTCTTTTAGTCTTCCTTGGAGAATATTAAGCTATCGTAGTAGAGTGTATTATTGCACCAAACCCTTCTGCACTCATTTTTGTGGCTGTTTGCTGTAGTTTTGTGCCCTGCACCTTTCAGCTCTGCCAGGCTCTGCTGCATGGGAGTTTCAGCTCAGGGGAGGCTGACACAGACACCCACCGCAGGCAACGCTTTCAGGAAAATCTGGCTTTGTCATCTTCTTTCCTCTTGTTCTCCATGTCAAAGTCATTCAAACTGAAAATAGCCACCGAACTTTGATTCTGCAGAAACCTGGCACAGCAGAGATGTTTTCCCCATTTTCCTGAATTGCTCCCTTCCAGCGCTGCTATTCAGGAGCTGTATTCTGATGGAATCCATTTGGTGGCATCAGCTGAATTTCTCCCATCGCGACGAGATTCATCAATGAGCCATTGTGGTTTTGCTGTGATGGTGGTGCTTAGCTGCTGGGTTTTGTGCTGCCCTGGGATCGATGGGTTCTGTTTTTATCTGATGTGCCAATGGAGCCATGGGCTCATCCCAGCGCAGCCTCTGCTGTAAGTGCCAGGCCCAGGGAGAAGCTGCAGTGACAACTCCATTGTGACCTAATTCCTGCTCCTATCACAACTCATTCAGCAGAATCTGCCTCTCTCTCCGTGTGCTGAGCCTACCGACTGTTAATCTGGATTAACAATGCTGAGTGCTGCCAATAAATGCCAATAATTCTGCTTTTAACTCTCCTTTAGATGATGTCAGTTCTCTGAGAGCTTCCCCTTCACTTCCCCCTGCTGCTCTGCTCCTTTGACAAATGACATTCTGTAGAGCAAAAAGCAAATTATTTGTACATAGACAGTTTGTGCTGCTAGAGATTTCAGGAATGTTGGAATCACAGAAAAGAATAGAGTTCTTTAGGACTGTGGTTGCTGGGTTTATTTTGAAAAAGGCTGTTCCAAATGTAATCATCTCTTCTAAGAGACTGCAAGTAGAGGGAGAGGAATAGAAATACCAAACCAAACAAAAATAACAAGAAAATCCAAATGTGTTTATTTGGGATACCAAAGCAGCACACAGGCAATCAGCAGGAAATTTAAAAACATTTACAGGGGGAAATTCAAATTTTGTGAGCCCTGACCTAGAAGCAAAACAAAACAAGGAGTGACAAGAATAAATAAAAACAACCTTCTGAATATATATGTGGGGTCAAATTTAGAAACAATGGGACATTTTCTTACGTAGCAGTAAATACAGACAGTATGCTTTGACTGCATTCATTTGGCACAGACTGGATGAAAAGTTCAAATGCTGGCTAAGGAGAGAGTATAAAAATGTATTTTTATGAATCAGAAATGTAGAAAACTGATTGTAATTCCTAACTCCATGCTGGTTTTATTGTTTTCAAATCACACACCAGCACTTAGGCAGCAGAATTTTCAGTTTAATATGTAATGAGTGTGCTACTGAGTAGTGTATTTTATCAGGCATTAGAAAGATTTATGGAGCCATCCATATGACATGGATTACAGAACACATCAAGAAATCAAGGACGATTTTTGCTTCTCTACTAAAGAAAATATACTTAAAGTAATTGCTATTAACTGGTATTACTTACCAGGAGGTCTATTTTTAGATAATAGAACAAAATGAAAAGGAGAAGGAGGATAAGAAAGTAAGTAAACATAGAGCTGGATTTAATAAAAAAAGAGTTAGGGTTTTTATTTTTACTAACATGCAGTTTAGATTTGCTCTAAGGTAGAGAAATCAAAAGATGGAGCTTTAGTGTTGGTTAGTATTTAGTTTTCACAAAGGAAAACTCAATGTCCTCTAAACATTGTTTAAAATAATAGAATTGGGCAGAACTAAAGATTGGAAAAACCTTCTTTGCACTTTGAGACAGGAAGTTGTTTAAGGACTGAGGGAACAGAGCTACAGAGCTCAGGATTCACATGCTTGTTCCAGCTGAAGATTTTCTGAATGTCCTTGGATAAATCAGCTGATAAATCATAAAACCTCCACGGTTTTTCCCCCTCTCTTTTTTTGCCCCCGATGTGATTTCCTTGTTTGTTTGATTTTATTAGCACTGGTCATGGACTCAATCTTCATGCAGCACCTAACAGCAAGAGCTACTTGGAATTTCAGTGGGAATTTTAGTGGGGAGCCTCTATGCCCTGTTATAATAACAAAAAAATACTTAGTTATGCAAATATTTGGCACAACCTTCACTCAGTTTAAATAGGAGAATCCAGTGAAGCTTCTCCGTGCTACAATTTAGCTGCCTGCTGTATTTTTTCATTAGAGTTGAACGCTGTGTACCAGAACCCACTCACTTCTCAATACACTTTTAATGTCTGTTTTCTTACCTTGCAAAGAAAAAGCATCTTCAAAATGAAATGAGTCACAACAAGAAAGGAAACCGAGATAATTGAAAATAAAAAAATGTAATATGGTTAAAACTTATTCTGTACTGAGTTGCAGAACTTCAACCAAAACACAGCTCTGCCTTTGTTCTTGCTGGCGTGGGAGAACAGGAACTGTGTTTATGGCTTGACCACTGCACTCAGTGGTGCCATCTCCTCTTGTACCCACAATTTCAGGGAATGCCACTGTTTCCTGCATGGTGACCCCACCATTTCCAGAGAGCACATCAAGAGGTGCTTATTGCATTTGCACCACCCTTTCCTGCATGGCGACCCCACCATTTCCAGAGAGCACATCTAGAGATGCTTCCTGCATTTGCACCACCCTTTCCTGCATGGTGACCCCACCATTTCCAGAAAGCTCATCAAGAGGTGCTTCCTGCATTTGCATGGGGCACCAGCTGGCTGCAAGCAGCACCTTCAGCCACTGGCCCGTTCTGGGTGATGCTGGTCAAATAATTTCTGTTCTACAAAGCTTTCAAGACTCTTGCAAAGGACCTGTGTTTATCTGAACTGCAAGGACATGTTCAAATAAAAGGGTAAAATTTAGAATACAGCCAAGAGGTTCTGTCTTCATGTGAAGCAAAACTGTATCTTCATAACTTTAAAAAAATCAATTCCATCCTGAAAGACTTCCACTGATAGAGCAGATCTTATGGAAGGGGATTTGTGCATTGAGGAACTGAAATTCAACCCTTATTATTCTTCCTCGAGCAGAAAAAGTCCTTCAACAAAGTAGTCTGCCCCATGTAAAGTGAAGCAGTGAGCAAGTTCCTCAGCTACCAAATTGCTTCATTTTATCTCTTCCATCATATCCACAGAACGAGCCCTAATTAACCCACAAGTTCTTTAAAGCTATAAGCACCAATTCTTTTAATTGCTTAAATGTTAGAAACTTACATTATGTAAATGCAAGGAGGCTTTACTGAAATTTGTTTAGTGATAACCCATCTGTCTTGGATGAAGGCC
The DNA here is from genome assembly GCA_013397895.1 of Origma solitaria. Taxonomy (NCBI): domain Eukaryota; kingdom Metazoa; phylum Chordata; class Aves; order Passeriformes; family Acanthizidae; genus Origma; species Origma solitaria. Next base: position 360,042 of record VZRL01000793.1, read on the forward strand.
AACACACAGGCAATTGTGCCACGCTGAAAGAGCAGCAGAAGAAAGATTTCTGTTTCTTGTCGCACGTGACTCAAAGTGATCTCTGTATATTTTTATATTCCTAGCAGCAGTCACAATGGCTTTTGTGAATAGGATGCCAGAGAGTCTTTGCCACGAGCAGCTCCCATTCACTGTGCTGGGCCACACTTCTGGTGAGTGTTTATCACCGCTTGGAAATTGCACTATAAAAATGAATATGCTTTATTCTTTTAAAACATGCATAGTATCAACTCTTTGCAGCAGCTAATGCTCTTCAAGCAGAGGAAGCTCAACCTGGTGACTTAAAAAAAGCATAATGACAGAAAAATGTATTTTCCACCAGTTAAAGAAGCCAAGACAGAAAGACAAATCCCTCACTGCTGCCCTGCAGCAAGAGAACAGACAGTTAAACTGCTTTTTGACTGCTGTGCTCACTACTTACACCTTCAAATGGCAGGATAATATGTGAAATTAGAGAGGGACACGCACAGTTTCATTTGATTGAAAACACTTTTTCAATTCTTTATAAATATTTCTATATCACACTTTAGGCATTAGGAAGCTACAATGATAATTTCATTTATACTGCTTTAGAAGGCAAATTAATGTTGCTGTGTGAAGGGCCTGGCTTTTGTCTGGAATTTTTATTGGATTTGCTGTGAGCTGTGTCCCAAGAGATGTGAAACGTGCTTGAGAGTTGTGGGGAGCCCTCCTGGCCAGAGAGGCTCCCCAGGTAAGTTAGTGGCAATCTTCACATCCAAAATCCAGCAGACAAGTGCTACAGTACAAGATAAGCAAGAAAAACTGGAGAGAAATGTTCTGGGATGTTCTCAGGGCACAGCACAGGTCCCAAACCTGCCCTAAGCTCCCCCTGACCCCACAGCCACCGTGCCCAAGGCTGTTCTTGCCTCACAGATGAGCTGTGTGTTTTTCCATTCCAGGTGGCACTGAGTCATTGAGAACAAAGAAAATCACACACTGGAGTGTCCCAGTTTGTTGCTACAAACCCTGAAAGTTCAGAAAATTGTTTTCTAAATTGTTTCTGAGATGTTATTACCTTTCTCCTCTTTGAGTGAATCTTGCAGCAGCCAAATGCTCTGCGCTGTTAAAATGCTTCAGATGCTGCCTGTAGTTTATTGTTCCCTGGAAGCAATTTATTTCATTATAATGTACTCATGAAAGAACATTAGTGTTTAATTATCAGGAGAACTACTCTTAGCAAGGCTCAGACTGAAGTCCTTGACTGTTGGCTGCTGCTCATCTACAAACCAACGCTTGGCAGAGCAAATGTCATGCACGGCAGTTCAGTGATCTCATGCAAATAATATCTGTTGTGAACCTTATCATTTTTCTATTAAAATTCTTTTTGAGAATCAATCTTTCCAATTCGACATACGCTGAGTGACAGAGGGAAAGCTCCTGTGAAGCAGCTCTGCAGCTCTGCGAGGGAAAGCAGAGTCTGGGAACATCTGTGTGCGGCAAGGCAGTGCCAAATGTGTGCGAAGGAGGCAGAGAAGGGCTCACAGACTGGGGTTTGCCCTCTGCTCTGGGACGGGAATTTCCTTCGAGTTCCCAGTGCCAGTTACTAATGCTGATCCTCTAGGTATGAGCAAAAGATTCAAAGTAGTAAACATGACAGAGCTGAGGTAATGGAAGGAAACCTTGATGGGAACGCTGGTCATTCTCCTCTAATGCTGCAGCCTAATAGCACTTCGGTTAAAGAATTATTTTATTCATTTACCTGTAGTCATTTAGAAGCAGTAATACCATTTTCTCCATCTGTAGATGATGCTCCCAAGTTCTGACCTGAATACCAAGGCTTCCTGTGCAGCTGCCGCGCTCAGGAGTGTGAATCACACAAGTAGTAACACGTTGCTGTGTGGGTCTGTAGCACTTGGGATGCAAAGGTCTGGCAGAGTACAACAGAATGACTCAGAAGTGAGGCAGGAAAATAATCAAAAGCACGACAGAAAGTGTCAGGATTGGCCAAGGAGATGAGGCAGAAAATTGTATGGGAGAGGCACTTGGGAAGGAAAATTAGAGTTGTGATTTACTATGGGTTTGCACCCCTACTGCAGCGGGGCTGTCCCAGTGCCCAGCTGGGGCCACTGGAGCCTTCCTATTCCTGGCCTCCTTCTTGTCCATAAATCAGTTTGTTGAAAATCAGAGAGCCATGGTAATTAATGAAAAAGTGATAAATATCATTACAAGCAAGGACTGAGTAATGCAAGATGATTTTATTCATTGCTTCCATCCACAGTGGCTGGATATGCAGGGCATTCTCTGGGATCAATATACAGTGCATGAGCTCCTTTAACCTGCAACAGCAAAGCATTGTTTTCCTGCCACTATGATTTCTGCATTTCAGTTTTAATCTTTTTCTATGTTCTTACTCTTCTCTCCTCTGCTAATAAAGCCTTGTGTCCCTATGCAGCACTGTGACAAATCTTCATTGAATTTAAAATGCTCCCGCATTTCATAATCACTGACAAAGAGCAAAACACCTAATTTCTTTTTACTCCCCCACAAAATCTAATTCTCTGAAAACTCCTGCCTCTATCAGCACCATCAAAGCTCAAGTTTATTCCTCAAGGCCTTAGAACGTGGCCTTTAATCACAGGTATAACTAAATACCACGCACGGTGCAAAACAAAACGAACCTCAAGTTCAAGTGTGTCATTAGCAATGCCAGCTGATTAATCAGCCTTTGCTCCATCAACGAATGTTAATTGGCACGTGGGGATGGACGCACAGGTGGCAATTGCCCTCTGCTGTGGCTGCAGGCACTGGGCAGGAGCTCCTCTGGCACAGGTGTGCCACAGGTGTGCCATAAGTGTGCCATAGGTGTGCCATAGGTGTGCCACAGCTAACGAGCTCGTTATTGGTTCCACCTGTGCAGGAACCAACGGACACCAACGGAAACCAGGCGGAACCGGTCAGAACCGGCCAGAGCCCACACAAAAGCCCTCAGAACGCCGCTCCGGAATGTTCCAGCTCCTGCTGCCGGAGGAGCTCCCGCTCTGCTCCTGCTGCGCTCCTGTTGTGCTTCCACAGGTAAGGGAAGGCTTTAAACTCATATAGAAATCTCAAAATGCATATTGTTGGTGGAATTTGTTCTTGTCCTTGTCCTTGTTCTGCTGTTGCTTTGTCGTCACTTTTGGCCTCCTCGGTGGTACATTTTGTGCTGTGCTGTGCTAGTGGGAGAACTTTGCCTCACGCAGCTCATCGTGGCACAGCTTTTGTGCCCATGTAGTGCCCTTGGAGGAATAACCAGACCTCGTTTCCCTGAAAATTCTGTGTTTGGTGGCACAGTCATGGTGGTGGCTGTGTGGGGCACAAGAAGGAGGAATGCTGTGTTCTCCCCGTGTTTGGTGACACAGTCACAGTGGTGGCTGTGTGGGGCACAAGAAGGAGGAATGCTGTGTTCCTCTTATGTTTGGTGGCACAGTCATAGTGGAGGCTGTGTGGGGCACAAGAAGGAATGCTGGGTTCTCCCCGTGTTTGGTGGCACGGTCACAGAGGAGGCTGTGTGGGGCTCGGGCAGAAGGAATGCTGCGTTCCCCCTGTGTTTGGTGGCACAGGCATGGAGGAGGCTGTGTGGGGCACAAGAAGGAATGCTGGGTTCCTCTCATGTTTGGTGGCACGGTCACGGTGGTGGCTGTGTGGGGCTCAGGAAC
>VZRL01000793.1:364124-376938 GCA_013397895.1 Origma solitaria
TCCACCTGTGCAGGAACCAACGGACACCAACGGAAACCAGGCGGAACCGGTCAGAACCGGCCAGAGCCCACACAAAAGCCCTCAGAACGCCGCTCCAGAATGTTCCAGCTCTTGCTGCCGGAGGAGCTCCCGCTCTGCTCCTGCTGTGCTCCTGTTGTGCTTCCAAAGGTAAGGGAAGGCTTTAAACTCATATAGAAATCTCAAAATGCATATTGTTGGTGGAATTTGTTCTTGTCCTTGTCCTTGTTCTGCTGTTGCTTTGTCGTCACTTTTGGCCTCCTCGGTGGTACATTTTGTGCTGTGCTGTGCTAGTGGGAGAACTTTGCCTCACGCAGCTCATCGTGGCACAGCTTTTGTGCCCATGTAGTGCCCTTGGAGGAATAACCAGACCTCGTTTCCCTGAAAATTCTGTGTTTGGTGGCACAGTCATGGTGGTGGCTGTGTGGGGCACAAGAAGGAGGAATGCTGTGTTCTCCCCGTGTTTGGTGACACAGTCACAGTGGTGGCTGTGTGGGGCACAAGAAGGAGGAATGCTGTGTTCCTCTTATGTTTGGTGGCACAGTCATAGTGGAGGCTGTGTGGGGCACAAGAAGGAATGCTGGGTTCTCCCCGTGTTTGGTGGCACGGTCACAGAGGAGGCTGTGTGGGGCACAAGAAGGAATGCTGGGTTCCTCTCATGTTTGGTGGCACGGTCACGGTGGTGGCTGTGTGGGGCTCAGGAACAAAGAATGCTGTGTTCCTCTCATGTTTGGTGGCACAGTCGTGGAGGAGGCTGTGTGGGGCTCGGGCAGAAGGAATGCTGTGTTCCCCCCGTGTTTGGTGGCACAGTCACAGAGAAGGCTGTGTGGGGCTCAGGAAGGAGGAATTCTGTGTTCCCCCAGCAGGTTTTTGGAAGAAAGCTGCTGTGTTTCAGGTGTTTTTTGTTCCCTTCAGAGGGTGTGGAAAAGAGAGTTTGGCACACGTGTCTTTGCAACCGTAGCTATAGAGCTCGCTATACCATGAATGCTATAATATGTATTGATTTGTTTGCTTTCCACTGTGAGGTGTTTAATGTTGCTACTTGAAAGATGATTTTTTAAAAGTTTGGTGCTCTACTGAGTTGGTTCTGACTTCAAAAAATCAAGGGAAAATGAGCAGGGGAGAGAGCAAGGATATCAAAATGATTAATTGCCGCATTAGCATTCAGGCACAGAGTGTATTTTGCTTTACGGATTGCTTATTTCTAAGGGTGTGATCATGGCTTCTGGGCTGTATTAAAAGATGTGTGTGTCCTAGGCATTGAGGCTTAATTTCAGAGGAATTGCATTCCTGTAGAGTCAAGGAAGGAGGGGGAGAAGAAGGAAAGAGAGAAAAAAGTTCTCTGTTGAGTGATGGGTGACGGTCGGTGATGGAAGAGACGGGGCAGATTGCATTGGTGCAAAAAGACGATTTTATTGATACAGAGCCGAGTATTTATACCTAAAAATAGATTCTTATACAAGCAGAAATCGCTATAACAACCCTATCTATGTTTCTTAATAATACTGCAAAACGAAAAGCTCGCACTGACCAGTCCAGGTACGTACCAAACCTGCTTTTATGCTCTCTATTTCGTGATAGGCTGCACTGCCTACCGTGGTTTGTGGTCCAGCAGTGTTCACTTCTGACAGGAGTTTAGCACTGCTCTCACTTCTGCTCTCCAGCTGTAACTCCACAGTTCTCCAATTAAATACCAGCCCTAAACAATAGCGTGTGGGACCTTAGACAAGTTTGGTCAGCTAACATTTGTGAAATTAAATTATTATCCAAAAAAAGCTTTTAAAACTTATTTGGAAATGCATGAAAATCATTGCTGCCGTGTCTGTCACATGAAAAGAAGCTATCACTGGGGAGCGGCCCTCAGGTTTTGATGGGGTTTGTGGTGTTCTGCTGGATCTGTGTCTGCGTCCTTGATTTGAGTCGAGATCGCTTGTTACGTCAATGTCTTGATGATATTGTAGAGTTTGGAGAATTGTTCAGGAATCTTTAACTTAGTGAGATATCTTTTTTTTTTATTGCCCTTAAAAATGCCATTATGAATTGCTCTGTTGTGGACAGGACTTCAGTGTTAATATCAAACACAGATTCAGTCTTTGTTTTGGCACAGTGGCTAAATGTATAATTTAATGTATCAATCTAGTCCCACTCTGATTACTTGTGCTTCAAAGTAGCTCCATGCTTTTACTTTCTTCTTTTTCATATCTTTAAAGGCCACCAAGCTCCCCAGGTGTCCCCAGGTGGTTTTGATGGGGAGCAGTGTGGTGTCAGAGCATGGAGCTGGCCCAGAGCCTTGAGAAAAGCTGACCCCAAACACAGAGCCAGGGCTTGGCACACCCCAAACCAGGGGGTCAGTGCCAGGCTGTCCCAGTGTGGGCACAGGGATCACCTCGGGAGTCCCACAGAACACGAGGGGCAGCCCCCAGCCCTGCTGGGAAGGAGAGTCTGGGAATTCTGAGCCTCCCTGAGCAGCCCTAACCTCTGGTACAGCACGTGTGGCTGAAGCCTCTCCCGGGGGCTGTTCTCGGGTTAGGTGTGCATTTGGGTGCCAGCCCTGGTGAATTCACTGCTCAGCTGAGAGCAGCAGCCTGACATGGAGCTCCAGCTCTGTCTGTTCGCAGCCACGTTGGGTTTTGTACATTCTCATCTTGTAGAAGCAGCCATGCATGATTGTAATGAGTGATGGCCTGATTAAATCAAAAGCAGACATGGAAGAAACACTATTAATCTGTAAGCATATGTGATGCTAACAGCCATCAAAACATAATGTTGCAATTATCCTAGGTAGGCAAGAATAATTCTCTCTAATTAAATTCTGAGGATGTATATTTGGATGCATGTTCTGGATCCTCTGTCATTTGTGTACTGCTCGAAAGAAAGGTACCAGAATTATTCCCAGTTAACCTCACCATGTGCCTTTTGATTCCAAATTCATCTTAGCACAGCCTGCCTGGGGACAGGCTCTGCAAATACAATGTGCTATCAAAACAGATCATGTGTTCTCAAACATGTCAGTGGCATCAGTCTCTTCTTGTCTTCTTTTTTTTTTTTTTTTTCTCCTTCTGTGGCAAAATAAGCCGTAATTTCATATCAGATTATACAGCTTCGCAATCATATTTTTAGAAGCATCAAAGTAATAGTAAAGAATGTGTAATACAGTGTAGCAAGTTGATTTAGATAAAGCAGCCTCACTGTACCCATCAGCTGCACTCCCAAAGACCCCCCTAGCAATCCTTGGAAGGTGGAGAGAGAAATACAGTGTTGTACTATTAATTTCCAGGAGTTTTTAATTATTTTTTTTTTCCTTCCCTTCATACCCCACCTAGAAAATCTGCAGAGTGCTTTTCAGGCTCATTTTGATGATCAAATGGAGCAATTCTGTGTGAATCTCCCCCCACCCCCCAAAAAGTCATTCAGGGCAGGAGTGTCACCTGTGTGACACCATGGCGTGTGGACCTGCCCTGGGGTCACCCAGTATTTTTAGAAATACACATTATTTTTAGAAATATTTCCTCACTCATAAATTCCTTTCAGTGTCCAGATAGTCTAATTTGGTGCTGTGGCTGGTTTGGAGTTTGGGTGAAGAACTTGCTATTCCATTAGCCTTTATCACTTTTGAAAATCAAAACCAAAACTAAAATGGTGGCTAATGAGGGTATTTGATGATTTTTAGTGACTTTGATATAATAATTGACTTCAAATATACGGTTTCAAAGCAGTTTGATGAGATTTACCCTCATGTCTTCTGTATCTATTCTATTCTTATCTTGAATGTCTATTATAAAGAGACCTCTCCATTTCTTTGTACTAAAAATCCTTTTATCATTTAAAGATTCTTTAAAAGTGTAATAGGAGAAAGAAATTACCAGGAACACACCTGATTAATTCACAAACTAATTGAGGCTAATTTAGATGACATTACAGCAGGATGACTTTCATTAATAAATAAAACTATTATCAAAAGGAACAAGCATTTTCCCCTCACTTTGAGTATACCTGTTCAGTTCCCATCATTTAAATAATCAAACAGTTTCTCACTTCCCGGTGATCACCAAGGGTGCCGTTCATTGTGGTGGAATAGACCTGATTCAGCTCAGAAATTCGGAATAGTAGCAGATATCTGGTGCATAAAGCTTTGTCCTAGATCCCTGCATGAGGGGGAATATTCAAATTGTTCACATCACAGCTGCAGCTTTTGCCCCAGACACACATTCTGGACAATATTCAGGCAAATATTGCTCCTGATGGCTTAGAAGTGGAGTTATGCCGTGGAGCTCTAATGGGAATAAAAGCAAAGTCAGCGGTGTGAGTCGCTGATGGATTGGTCTGGAATGCCGTGGGATTCCCATTTGCCGTGGGATTCCCATTTGCCGTGGGATCGATAGTGGGATCCATCCATTGCCATTTGGGTGGTGGTGGCTCCTGGAGCTCCTCTCGAGCTCGAGTGCCCTGTTGTGTTTGGAGCTGTGCAAAGCGCAGGGGAAAAGGAAAACCTCCTCCTGAGCAAGCTGTGGTTTTAGAGATCACAGAGTGGAAAGGGGGAGGTGCAACTGCTCCCTTAGAGCTCATAAATCAGTGTTAGCACTGCTGCCTGAGCCTGCCCGGGGGAACCCCAGCACGGATTCCTGGGACAGGACAGCTCCCAGCTGCCATTAAAGCAGGGCAGGACTAAGGCATGCCAAGGCTGTGGCTGCAGTGTTGGTGGGGAATGACAAACAAGGACATGGGGCTTGGATTCTTTAGTTATTCTAATTTTTTGCAGACTGGAGTACCTTGACTGCCATTGCTGCAAGCTGTGTGCAGCACCGTTAATTCCTGAGGGATTTGCCACACTGGAGACAGGAGGTGACTCTGAGTGTTGTATCCCAGAGCAGGAGCAGTTCAGTGCCAAGCCTTCAGTGCCCTTGGCAATCAGTCTGTAAACCCCAACAATGCTCCATGCTGGTATATATAGATATCTAGAATTTTCTGAGCAGGCCTGTTCACTCCAGCGTGCAGCAGTGCTGACGGGAGGTGGTTTTACAGCCTCCCTCTCCACCCAGGCTGGATCTGCCAGCAGCCTCTGCCCCACCATTGGCATCATGCTGCCAGATGATAAGGGTTCAGAGAGGAACCAGCTGGAGGAAGGGGTATTTTTAGTTATTCTAAATACTTCAGAGGCTTATGTAACTGGATTTGAGCAATAGTTGATGCCAGACAATCTCACATAATGAGTTACAGCGCTCCATCAGCTCTCTCCTCGTATTCACAGAACAGTTTGTGCCCCAGAGAGGGGGTCAGGCAACAAGCATCACATCTAGAGCTGCAAAAACTGCAGGGGAAAAGCAGGGGGTTGGAGCCTCCTGAACAGTGAGAGCATACATAAGAAAATCAAACCCTTTGGCTAGCTTCCAAATGGGAAGAAGTGCACTGGTAAATATACCCAGGTTGGAGCTGTAAGGTTCAGTGTTAATGTATTTTGGGGAGCATTTGCTGGCTCCATTGATGCCTTTCTCTGCAGTGCTTTATCCAAGCTGTCCTGGTGGAGTTCCAGGCCTTGTGTGAGGAACAGGAGGACTGTTTTCCACTACAGGCATTAACAGTAGGAAACCCACTCACAGCCCTGGGCTCTGGTTGTGTTCAGTATAACTTTCATTCATACAGTGGCTTCTTTATGTTGCTTTGCTTAGCTTGTCTTTGTTTCTGTGCTTAAAGAAATAAATGAATTGTGCTCTATCCATGTGGGACATGTGAGATCCAACCCAAGGACTGCTGGTAAATCCTTAGGTTGCTCAGTTTTGCTTGGTGTTTACAGAAGTTCATTGCTGTTTGCTCCTCTCTCTCCAGTTGTGTGGTATCATCTACTCAAACATCTGGTGCTCCCTGGAGGAATTGGAGAAATGGCCAGGAAAGATAAAAATAGAAGGTCAAACAACAAACTGTACTGTGCAATTAACCTGGCTGCAATTCCTGAGTCACAAATGGAGGCTATTTTCCAGAAAAAGGGATCAATATACAGTTTGTTATTGTTACACATGAAGGAAAAATAAATAGTGTCTTGAGCTCCTTTTCATGCAGCATTGCTTATCACTCCTGAGCAGCTTGGGATGACACAGAAGGCAAACAAGCCTTCAAAGGCTCCCCTTGCAGGGAGCGTGGCTGGAGCATTCAAATGATGTTGGTCTGGCTCCAAGTTCAGATGGTGTTGACTTTTAAACCTCAGCCACACAGAAGGTGTCAGGCTGGGGGAAAAGCAGAATTCCAGCCCCACGGCCGAGGCCAGTCCTGCCACCGTGCAGGGCAGTGTCCCACCCCTGCCTGCTGCCTCCTGAGCATGGCTAGTGAGGCTGCTGGGCAGGCAGGACACATTTCCATCTCTGTGGATGTACTGCCATACATTCCCTCCCAGATGAATTGGGGTACTTGGTGTGAGGTGTGTTTTGAACTTGCCCTGGTGCTCTGTGTCTGTAGTTTGGGACAATGCTGCATGTTCTCCTGCCAGCCCGCAGGTGAAACCCCAGGAGAAGCTGCAGGTGCTGATGGATGTGTGGCTGTTTAACATATCAGAAGGAACTCGGGGACAGATCTGTTCTAATCCTCCTCCACCCTGTGGAGCTGCCTTTGGACAGGCTCCTGTGCCTGGACCCCCTTGCTCACAGGCTTTGTGTGATGTGGTAGTGGCGATAGGGACCCTTGAGAAACTGTAGAGCACCAGAGTATGCAGGGACCACCTGACAAGCAGATTTAGTGCCTGAAAAGTACATCTAGAGAAGTGGAAAAAATATATAATTGAAGGTCTATTCTAAAATGAGAGGCATCTGATTTTCTGGCTTTAAAAAAAATCCATTTGCCTTGTTTTTTTAGAAAGAAAGACCATTTCTCTTTTTGTAGTGTCTATTTTTAAACAGTTGAATTAAAATTAATTATTTCATGTCTGATAACCCTTTTTGCACAGAGACCTGTCTGAAAGAGTCATTGATTTCCTTGCTCGCAGCGTGTTCACCAGCTGCAGAACCAGGGCTTCATCTTTTAATCTCCAATATGAAAGGAGCAACAGAGGTCACTGTGGACTTGTATTCTTCAAAGTGATTGAGGCAGAGCTGAGAAAAGCTTACAACAAGGCCAGCCTGCTCTTCATTTAAGTATATATATATTTATTTCTTTCTGCTCCCCCACCACCGGGGACCCACACGCTCATGAGTCCAGGGAGAGCTAATTAAAATGGCTTGCTCCTTTTAAATAAGTCTGCAAGCAGCTTGGCACAAAGCCAGAGCAGGTATCATTTCAACATAGCTGCTTTTAAAGGAAGGCTATTGTCCTTCCCTTTCTCTTGAGCAAAATGTCTCCTGGTTTTGTTCCTCCTTACCCCTACTTTGAAATACTATTTATTAGAGACATTCAGCTCGCTGCCCTGGAGACTTAAAACCCAAGAAAAGTGGACAATGTGTTGGAGAGCCTGCTGCATTCCATGTCTTGCCTCTTCCACCTCTGTTATTTTGCAGTAGACCCCATGATGAGAAACAGTCCATATCTGAAAGAACTCCCAATAACAGGCAGGGGATCCAGGCATAAAGAAAAAAATTACTGTAAGTTATTTTCACACCATTTAACCATTCAAATCTGCTGTTTGCAAAGCAAACACCATCATTCTTGGACTTTCACATTCACTTGTACTTTCAAAGATCCTGAAGCAAATGGACTAAACAAAAGACATTAAATATGCTTTCCCTGTAATGGAAAATACCTAATGAGAGGCAGCAGTTTCAAGTCTGCTTGATTGTTGTGTTCCAGCGAATTCCAGAGCTGACAGTCAAATACTAAACAGCACACTGAGTTTTTCAATGAGAATAGATACACAGCTTTATCATGAGAATGACTGGCATCCCAAGCTGGTAAATTTTATAGAATAATTACTTTTCTGAGTCTATCTTTGAGTAGCTTTTACTTCAAACAGGACAAAAATCTCGAAAAACCTTATTATATGAATACATTTTTAATTTACTTCTGATGGTTCAGTCACGGGGGCACCTGGTCTGATAGCTGCAAACACAACCAAACATTGTGCTTTGCATGGATTTTTCTGGCAAAGTTTAAGCTGGCATTCCCAGAGCTGGCTGTCTGCCAGCGGCAGGGGGAGACAGATCCAATTAATCAGATTGTATTGCACATTCCAAAAAGGCCAAAGCCATGCCTTTCTGCTGCTCTGGTGCCGTACAGAGCTGGGATGAATCTGAGACCAAGCAGCTTATTCTGGTTCTTTACATACTACAATGAACTGATGTCTTTTACCCACAATTATAGTGCTTACCCGTGGACTTGATGTTTCCATTACAAGAGAGCCATAAAAAACCTTGTAACTGGCCACTGTGGTGGCAGATTTACAAACTCCTTTTTTTTTCCTTCTCCATTCCATTAGATGGGAAATTGTAGCCAGAACTAATATTAAAAATGCCTTCGCACATTAACTGAACACATTGGAGCTTCACTAATAGGATGCATTGGAAGCTAATTCTAACTTTTACATAGTAGACTATTAAATCATAAATATGGCATGTTTTGTATGATGCCTATTTTGTATAAATCACACAGCAATGCTCTCTGTGACTCCAGCTATTCCCTCACTCCCTGTTTGCACTGTGCTTCCCAAGGTGTTTCACAGCAGCTGACCTGCAGTGAAAGAATCCCATCCAGGCTGGAATGGGACCCTTAATGCGTAAAGAAAAAAAATGCTTAAAATGGGACCCTTAAAGCCCTTAATGCTGCTCTGGGAGCTGCTGTTCCTATGGGATGAGGCTGAGTTGTCCAAACCTACTCAGGAATGGTTGTTAAGAAGGGATGGCTCCAATCCTGTGCAGAACATGAGCACAAGGTCTTTTTTTCCTTCTCAGAATTGGGTTTACATGTTGCAAAGGAATCCTTTGCCCATGGTGAACTTCATCCTCACATGAGGATCAGAGCAATGTGGCCTTAACGAGCGAGCTTTTTTTTCCTTCTAATTCTGTAATTCAAGCCCAGGAAAGTGAGTGAAGTACAATTGATTGCTCAGTAAAACACTCAATTAGAGCAGATTATCTGAAGCAAAAGAATGGCAAAGTAGAATTTATTTTTCTGTGTCATTAGGGAAGCCTGATAACAGAATCACTGCAGAGCCAAAGAGGAAATCAGCAGCAGAAAATGATTGTGTTTAAAAACACACATTGTGTTTCTTCTCAGGGGCTTGTTTTTGGGGGAGGGTGCCGGGTACTCTTGTTCGTTTGTTTGTTTGGGGGGTTTTTGGTGTTGATTCCATGGACATGGCTTGGGCCTTTCTTTTACTGCTGATATCTCTTTTTTTGCACATTTACAGTGTCTGCTGGTCATTTATAGCAGCAGTGACAGTCCTCAGTTATTTCTCTGCTCACACAAGAGGATTTCTCCCCACTGAAACAGTCCAAATGCAAACTTAGCCATCACTGCTGAGCTTAGATATCCAAGTTGGCTGTTTTAAGCATTTTATTCTGCAAAATGACACTGACAATTTTTTTTTTCTTGCTGTATTTAGTGGTTTTTGTTGTAGTGGTTTAGTGTTTGCTGTGGATTGGTTTTTGCTTCTGTTATAACAAGCTGGCTTTCATGTGTGACTGAGTTAATTGGTCAGGTACTAAGTTACAGATGTTGCAGTGTTTGTGTAATGTTAATGAGTTAATTGGTTAATTATGGATGTTATACTGTTTGACATGTTAATAAGCTGACTAGCTAATTATTTAATAAGTTATAATGTTCTGGATATTGTTGTCACGTTTCCTCTCCTTTGTCCCTTCCCTTTGATATATAATTAATGATGTTCAATAACTACGATAAGGAAACGATGGGCAAAATGGCGGACGAAGAAGAATTTCCAGAAAGTTCTGTGAACCATGCCGTGTCAATCAGGAGCCAGCGGGGGCGAGAGCCCGCCCGCTCCCGGCACTGCGCATGCTCTGTGGGGCGGGGCCGCCTCGGGTGGGCGGGGCCAGGGGCGGGGCGGGAGCATCCGCGTCTGTGATTGGATAAGAGTATCCAAGTGCGCGTTGATTGACAGCCCCAGGAGATAAAAGCGGCGGCGCAGAGCTGGCGGCGTCCATTTGGCTTCCTCTGGAGTTCGGTGGCATGCTGGCCTTCGGTTCCTCTGCCTCGTAGTTCGGCAGATCGGCACTTTCGGTCTCCAATGGTTACAATTCTAGTTAGCGAGTTGGTTATCGCAGCTACTTTGTTGAGATCGCTCTTGGCCAGTATGGCAAAACCAACCATAGGCCACTTACCCAACTCGTGTGTCTCCTGGCAGTCGTTGCTGCTCTGGGAGGGTTGATCTGCCTCCGTGCCCTCCTGCGATTTAAACTGTCAAATTACTGAACCAACAATCTGTGACGAGCCTAAAAATGCTGAAGAAAATAAGTTCTGCATAGATCATAAGCAGAATTAGGGTTACCTATGACTGACAGAGCAGGAGACTCTGGATTTTAAGGGATTTTTTTTGGCGCTCTTCCCATGGTTTTTCCGAGGGGTTGGCTCCTGCCGGAGCAGGGCTGAGTGGGCAGGCAGGGACAGGCTCGGTGTGCAATTCCTGCTCTGTCCTCCCTGAAAACACAGTGTCTGTGGTGGGGAGAATATCTCCAGCTAGAACTCACACTGATCTTCAGGAGTTGTGCTGTAGCTCCACAGAGTCTGGGCTGAGAGTCATTGTTGAAGCTGTCTGAGCTGCTCCAGTGTCACTGCTGAGTGACATTGCTGTGAATGCAGAGGGAAAAGCTCTCTGTGCTCAAAATGTGCTCAACAAGTACACCCTGAAGAATGGAAAGCACGTATTGCAGAGTATAAAATGTCTCTGGCTGCACATAAACTGCATTCCAAGTGTTCCGTGAAACTGGACTGCTTTTATGTACCTCAGATATATTGACAGAAAATGTATAGGCAAAAATGCAATTGCAGCAGTTCTAAAAATCATTTTAATGATGTGAAGTAGCGATATTTTTCGTCAGTTACAAAATCATATCGGTTTCCCATAATTCATTTAGTGTCAATTACACTAAAAATACTTCACTTGAAGTAAGTATCTGCAAGAGCTTCCCAGAAGTGGGAATGTTTGGCAGATATTTGCTTACACAAGCTACACCTTCGCAATGTAATCAAAGAAGCTGTTCTGCTATTAGTTCTGCTTGAAATTGCAGCGTCCAAGCCACTGACAAGCGTCAAGGCACTGTGACGGCTCAGAAGGAACCCAAAATTTCTTATGTTTCAAATTATTCTCCAAAGCTTTCAAAATTGGATTCAATTGAATGAATTCTTGGAAAGAAAAAGTAATAGCTTGTCTCCATTTGTAGCTGGGCCAGGCATAAACTACAAGCTTTACTGCTGCTTCCTACACTGTTCAGGATTTCAAAAATACATCTGAATGATGAGCAGCTGAGGAGGTTTTGCCAGGGACTGGAAGTGTGTTATCTCTGCCTTGAATCATTCTAATGTTTGACTCTGCAGAGCCTCAGCTGGGGAATCAGAGGGCTGGGTTCCTCACCCTGCTGAATTGAACCGGCTGTCGAATTGGCTGTTGTGTGTAAATTGAATAGATTTGGCCAGATGAAGTCTCCATAAGCGTCACATTTGTGTTAGCTGAGGTGCTTGTTACTGCTTTTGCATGGCTGCCCTCTCCCCAGCCCCAGCAGAGCTGGAAAAAAATTTAAAAAAACAAAAGGATGGGGAAAGCAGATGGGGGGCAGATCATGGCAAAAGTTCAGGGTTGGATGCTGGGGCACACCTCATCAGCTGCTGTCAGCTCCTGTCGCTGGGTTTGCCTTCCCCGAGCCTCAGAGTGGGTCGGGAGAACCAGAAAGGAGATGGAGCAGCTGCTTCTTCTCCGAGTCCTGTCCTTGCCTGCTGTTGAGCTGTGGGGTGCAGAACCCACCCTGTGCGGTGCAGAGCCCACCGCTGCTGATGCTCTTAGGGCTGTGGGGTGGAGCAGCTGCCCCATCCCTGGATATTTTCCTTCCCCTGCTGCTGAGCTGTGGGGTGCAGAACAGAGCTCAGCTCTGCTGCTCTGGGGGCTGTGCTGGGCAGGGACCCCGGGCTGGCACAGCGCTGCCCCAGCCTGGAGCTGCCGGGGGCTCTTGCAGAGGACACTTCCCGCAGGGTGTGAATGGCAGGGGTAGTGTTCGATGGTGCAGAGCTCCGGGGGAGATGTGCGCTGGGGCTGCCTTGGCCTGTGTGCTTTGGTCGCTGGGCAGTGATTAAAACATTCCACATTATGGAACTCCGTCCCTTTGGGAACTCTATCCTCTCTTGCAGAGCTCTTCTTTGGGGTCAGAGAAGCAAAAAGTGACTTTCGCTTAGCATGACATGTCAGTCCATTGTAATACCAAAATCGGGGCATTTGGAATCGGAGAAAAATCACCTGTAATATTCTGTAGAAACTATCTTGACTCAAATGACAAGAAAGACATCATTATAATTATTACAAAAAAAAAGACCTTCTAATACTTTGCCAGCATGTTTAACTAAAGACTGGAAATAACAGCTGTAAGAAAAATTATTTAAAAGAATTTTAGTAGTATTTAAAGGGTGATTTCATCAGTCTGGGTTAACGAGATTGCCTCGTTTATACCTACCACATGAAGTCCTCTGAGCATATTTATTCGTTGTATTAAATCACGGAAAGCTTTTTGACTTTCTAGGAAGACGTAGTTAAAATATCTGACACCAAACCTTTCTCACATTGCTCATTCCGCTTAGTTCCCAACTCAGAGCAGCCTGAAAAGGTTCTGTGGAGGGTGGGGGGGGATGCAGAGGGTGGGGAAGGACGCTGAGGGTG
>VZRL01000793.1:376962-420103 GCA_013397895.1 Origma solitaria
AAGGACGCTGAGGGTGGGGGGGGAATGAAGCTTCTTAAAATGCTGTGTTAGTGACACTGAGTAACGCTGTGGTAGGCCAAGAAATGAGTCCTTTACAAGACCAAACGATTCACTTTGTTCCTCTTTGCTGTGATTCCCTACAACACAATTAAGTGCTGCTATGGATGGGCTTTTCTGGAAAGTATATGGGGAATCATAAGATCATTTTGTATGGAAAATGCTCACAAGATCATCAAGTCCAACTGTAACATTGCAAAGTCCCTAATTTGCTTCAAAATCTCTGATAACCGGCTTGGTCATAAGTACAAGTTGCAAGTTTTTCAGTAAAGGCTGTTGCAGTCCCTTTAATCCAAGGGATTGTGTCAGCATTCAGAAGAAATTCCAGTTTACAGAGTAACAGAAATGGAGGGCAGGGTTTGGTGCTCTGGGTGAGCATTTCTGTGCTGGCTCTGCATCCTCTGTGATCTGTGTGGCACCTGTGACCTGGGAGTGCTGCCAGAGGGGAAACTTGGGGCAGCACAGAGCTGACATTGGATATTCTCTGATTTCGGAGCATGAGGGGCACATCTGTCCTGCCTCTGCCTAACGAGCCTCAGGGCTGCTTCCCAACCCATTGAGGGTCATCACTAAATGGGAAGAGGTGGAAAGATTTTGGAATTTTTCTGCTACAGCAGTGGCCAGGGACAAAGAATTGAGTTCTGGATTTCTGGTTGTTTTGTAAGACAAAAAAAAAAAAAAAACACCCNNNNCCCAAAAAAACAAAAAAACAAAACCCCCCCCCCCCAAAAACCAAAACCAACCAAACAAAAAAAAACGGTAAAAAAACCCCACCTCTGACCTATTTTAGAGGATGACTTGGAAACATTTTATCCTAAATGTAGTAAGTTAAGTAAATTGGGCTCCTTGTCCAGAGTGTTTGTCACTTGGTTTCACCAGTGTTCCTTTCGTTTATAGACAGTGGTAGTCTTCATATCTAACTTTGTGATATCGCCCAAATTTTGGTCTTGATTGAAGCTTCCTTAATTCATGCACAGTGATTTCTGAAGATACTGCTCTATTAATCATAAACACATGTGGTTTACATTGTAAAAACATGATTAAAAAAATTCTATTAATATGGTGTAATTTTGATGGTAGAATAAATTCAGCCACTAGTGCTATTGGATTGCACTGATAATGGGATTCTTTTATGGTGGGGTCGTGGAAATTATTTTATGGATTACCTATCATTGCTTTCAATAGTAGGCAGCTTTAGCTAATGTAGTGAACTAGAATTTTTCCCCTTGATGTCTGCACTTTGTAGCCTTTTGTTCCATGTGCAGTAGGTGGAAAGTAATAGAGAAGAATGCATCGACCATCAGAATATTACAGTCAGCTATGGCTCCAAGTGTGTGGTTGAAGGAATAAACAGGAGTGGCAGCTGATTTAATATCTGCTGATTTCCACTGAATTCTGTGGGAGAGTTTCTTAGGGATGATCTAATGTCTACAGTTCAAGACTCTTCCTGTGAATGGGGTACAGGAGTGCATGGCTGTTAACAGCAGAGAATCAAGGAACTTGAATAGACCAAAATGCCTAAATTTGGGGTCTAAAGAAAGCTAGGATCTGCCATGAGAGCTTGTTCTCCATCTCTTTCTCTCCATTCTCAGCATTATGTCTGTTGGATTTGTAAGTTTTGGAAGTTTGTTTCTGGAGAAGAATCATGTTCCATATGTGAGCACATTGTGTAAGCTCTGCAGTGGCAGAAAGCAGCGAGTGTGGGACAGCACAGGGGGAGAGGAGCCGAGACCTCGGGCACGGCTGCTTGTGCGGCAGTGGGGCTGCTCTGACAGCAGCCTGGGGGCTCCTTCCTCGGCTCTCCCCTCGGTTACTTGCCTGAAATACTCACCTACCTCATTTCAGAGCACTTTCTGATCACGCTGTGAGTTCCCCACCTTGCCTGTTGGAGCTGCTGAGATATTTCCAGACTGCCCTACTTGCACCAAATGATGTGAGAGCTGTTTACCTGGGAGAGGTTCATCCCTGGTCTTTCCTCAAGTGTAAAATGTTTCCTTGCAGTCCCAAGTCCTTAGGGGTGGGACTGCTGTCAGCTTGGGCCGCTGGGGCCATCGGGACAGCAATGAAAAGACAATTAGCAAATAAGCAGAGTTCCTTGAGTAGCCAGAATTGTGCTGGCTCACACCACTGATGTTTTCCTGTCAGGACAAGGCTTACCTGCTCAGAGAGGAACAGGTGACTGATCCACTCCTGAAGGAAATTGCTTACAGATGAGATATTTTTTTATTATTTTGTTTGTACTCCAGTGGGTTTCTAGATGAGATGTCAGCTGATTTTCATGTGTACAACAATGGAGTTCCAATATTTAACATTGCCTGCAGTAAAGGCACGTTTAGTTCTGTCCCTTCCTGCATGTCCCGCTGGTTTTGATGTGATTATGCTCTGTGCTCTTCAGTGCTCAGGGATAATTTGTTCCATTAATCTGTCACCAATTCCAGCTGATAAGTGTGTGTGGATTCTCAAGCCAGCCCTAGAGCACCTGTGACAGCCAGGAAGAGATTTGCATTATAAACTCTGTTATTGTGGTTCTCAGCTCCTTAGCAGTTCTCTCAAGATTGCAGAATTATGGTTTGCAGGGTTGGAATGACATATCAGTGAGATCAGTCTTGTTGATGTAACAGCCCAAACCAAATGAGTGTTTGATACAAGCAATAATTTTGTTAGGGTTCTCATTAAAGGTTGTCATAAAAAAAAAAAAAAGTTACCTGTAACACCTCTGTGGTTTTCTGAAGAAAACCTAATTTTCTGTCCATCCTATTCAAATTGCTTTATCCTGTAAGAAATACTAAAAAAAAAAAAAAAACCAAAAAAAAACCAAACCAAAAAAAACACCCCCCCAAAAAAAAAAAAAAAAAAAAAACAAAAAAAACCCTCAGTCTCNGTCTCCCAGGAAAAAAACCTGCAAAAAAACCACAAAACAAACAAAAAAAAATTTAAAAAAACAAAAAAGACACCCCCCCCCAAAAAAAAACCCCCACTCCCCTGGGAAAAAACCCCACAAAACAAACAACAAAAAACTTTAAGAAAGAAAGAAACAAAAAAAAAAAATCCACAACCACTTCTTTTCAGTGGAGCTTTGGTTCCACACAACTAATTTATACCAAAAAAGCAGAGTTCTGTATGAGTCCGAGGATGCCTTGCCCCATCCTGTTTCAAGTTTAAATGTGACATTTTAAAGGTGAAGCAGCGCTGGAAGTAACGAGTGCATTGTTGTTGCTATCAACACTTTCTGGGAAGCAAAGATATCTAAATTTCTCCAACAACAGAACGCCCAATTCTGACCTTACCCAAACTTAGCATCAGTGTACTCTCAGAGGGTTTGTGTTTTGTGCATCAGCAATAACTTCAGCGTTAGGTAAAGTCCATGGAATTGCATTCTTGATGGCAATTTCCCCTGTGTAAAATGGGAATGAACCAGAATAACTCTTTAATGTCTCTTCAAATTCCCTTTGTTGAAATCGCTACAGCAGACAGAAATATCCTAGGAGAAAATCAAGCCTGATAAAACTGGGCTTGTGTAAATATCATGCAAGTGTGGAAATAATTAAAGTGAAATAATTTTCCTTTTGTGCCTATTTGGTTATTACTCAGATTCTTTTTGTTATGCCTGGTCATGAATGCATTTTCCTGGGAAGGGAAGTGTTACAGAATGCTGGACCTGCCTGACAATCCACACAAGCAACACTTCTGTCTGCTGACAGGAAGGCATAATTTTCATAATTTTCTATCATGAATATCCATTAGAGAAAAACATTACCCAAAGTAGGTGCCTGACCACTGCAATCATGCAGACTGGATAAAGATACAAATCCCAAAAGAATCTTTACTGCCAGAATCTCCCTGGGCTGGAGATGGATCAAGGCAAGGTGGTACTGGAAGCTCCTGGCCCTGTGAGATTGGCCATGGCTGGGCATTTTTTCATCAGGTGGCATTTTTCATATTTTTGAGCAATCCCGTGGTATTTCATAAGGTATTTTATCTATTAGCTACTGGTGGCTATTGGTTCTTCCATGAACCTCCTCTGTGGTACACTCTGGGAACCTTTCCATGATGATTCTGAGCTTTGAAACCAAACACATTCCTGTCTGAGTGCTCTTTGTTCCAGTGCGTTCGTGGGGTTAGGTACAGAACAGGAGTTAACAGCATTCCAGAGTTTAAATATTTCAGGCAGTGACAGGGAGATGGAGCACAAGCCTTGTGAGCTGACTGCAGCACCCCAGAGTGGTTTTGCCACAGGCAGCAAGAGAGGCTGGAGGCAACCTCAGCGAGAGCAGAGCCAGACTGAGATTGATTCCTCTTAAACCAGTTCCTCAGAGCATGAAAACATTTCCCACTTCCCCATGTTAAACACCTTTCTCCTACTCAAAACTACATGCTGTCCCATAAAATGGATTTTTATACTGTGTTGGGAGTCCAGGGTCAAATTACGCCACCATCTATTTCTCCACAAACCTTTTAGAAGATGGCCTGATTCCATGTGAGTAATCAAAGCATGGTTATTGGACTGCAGGATGCTCAGCACGGCTGCAGCAGTGCTGTGAGGGAAGGAAGGGCTGCAGGAGAGAGGGGCAGGGGACACAGCCCCAGAGCGCTCCCAACGAGGCAAAGTGAATGAGCCCGAGGACACAAGGGCTGCCTGCTGGCACTGCCAGAGCAGCCAGGGCGCTGCAGCAGCTGCTGTGTGCTCGCAGGGCTCGCTGCATTTCTGAGTGTGCTGCTGCAGCACAGCTGCTGAGGGGCGGCAGCAGCACCCTGGGCACCTCTGACTGCTCCACGTGCCTTAGGGTTTTCAGGCACACGAGGAGAGAGGGGCAGGGGGCACAACCCCACATCGCTTCCAGCGAGGGCAGCGAGGCAATGGGGAATGCGCCCAAGGACGCAGTGCCTCCAGAGCAGCCCAGGGCGCTGCAGCAGCAGCTGCTGGCTCCCAGGGCTCGCTGCATTTCTGAGAGGAGCTGCTGCAGCACAGCTGCTGTGGGGCAGCAGCAGCACCCTGGGCACCTCTGACTGCTCCACGTGCCTTAGGGTTTTCAGGCACACAAGGAGAGAGGCTTTTGGGTTGCTTAGAGATGTTTGGTGTTTAAAGGGCTCAGCACCACCTGGTACAGGGTCAAGACAACTGCTAGGGCAATACGAGGCCTGGGCCTAGGTCAGGCTCTCCAGGAGAAAGGGAGCAGCAGGACCCTGGCTGCCCTCCTGCCAAGGCTCCCCCTGAGCTGTCTGTCCTGGGGCAGGTGATGGAGCAGCCTTTGGGACAGACTGCTGTGATGTTCTGTTTTCCCCTAGTTCCTGATTTGTTCCACACCCATCCCACCAGCAGATTATCACACCTTCTCTCCTTGCACTTGATCCACTCACTGGCAAGCTAAGCTTTGTTCACTGCTCCTGGACTGGAGTCCCTGGCTGCCAGCTTTGGGCAAACAGAGGCGCACAGGATGCTCTGACTGCTGCAGGGCTGCTCTCAGTCTAGAGAACCCTGTGCTGCCCGTTTTCCTCCCTTGCCAATCAGCTCACGCTGCCC
The DNA here is from genome assembly GCA_013397895.1 of Origma solitaria. Classification (NCBI taxonomy): domain Eukaryota; kingdom Metazoa; phylum Chordata; class Aves; order Passeriformes; family Acanthizidae; genus Origma; species Origma solitaria. The sequence continues at coordinate 382,541 of VZRL01000793.1, forward strand.
CCAAAGCTCCCCAGCTTGCTCAGCTCATGGCAGACCCAGCAGAGGGGATGGGGAGGCTGCTCACGCACGAGCAGCAGCGTTCACAGTGCTCCAGGTGAGCTCTCCTGACTCTTGTGAAGGTGATCAGCACAGGTCTGCTGCTCAGGCACTGCCCCTGAGCCCCTCTGCTCACAGGCACTGCCCCTGAGCCCCTCTGCTCACAGGCACTGCCCCTGAGCCCCTCTGCTCACAGGCACTGCCCCTGAGCCCCTCTGCTCACAGGCACTGCCCCTGAGCCCCTCTGCTCACAGGCACTGCCCCTGAGCCCCTCTGCTCACAGGCACTGCCCCTGAGCCCCTCTGCTCACAGGCACTGCCCCTGAGCCCCTCTGCTCACAGGCACTGCCCCTGAGCCCCTCTGCTCACAGGCACTGCCCCTGAGCCCCTCTGCTCACAGGCACTGCCCCTGAGCCCCTCTGCTCACAGGCACTGCCCCTGAGCCCCTCTGCTCACAGGCACTGCCCCTGAGCCCCTCTGCTCACAGGCACTGCCCCTGAGCCCCTCTGCTCACAGGCACTGCCCCTGAGCCCCTCTGCTCACAGGCACTGCCCCTGAGCCCCTCTGCTCACAGGCACTGCCCCTGAGCCCCTCTGCTCACAGGCACTGCCCCTGAGCCCCTCTGCTCACAGGCACTGCCCCTGAGCCCCTCTGCTCACAGGCACTGCCCCTGAGCCCCTCTGCTCACACTGCCTCTGATCCCGCAGGGCTGCGGCTCAGAGGTTCACCTTGCAGTTGCCACCCCTGCCTCCTGTTCTCCGTGGCCATGTGTGCCAAGGTTGGAGGAGCTGTTCCTGTGCTCAGTGGTACTGGTACACAGGATGGTAATTAAGCATGCACTAGACTGGAAGGAAATGTGTAAGGAGCTCTGGAAAAGTAGCCCTGAAGCTATACTAGCAGTGAAAATGAGGTTCTGTTACTCAGAGCCAAAAAAGTGAGGTCACAGAAGGCAAGGTTGGCACAGAATTTACTCATCAGAGGAGGCTCCTTGAGTTTATCACTGGCTCAAAGGTACATTAATCTTTCAGAGATGAGAGCACTGAGAGTAACTGAATTTTAAAAGGTAGACACATGAAGCAATTGCAAGTTCACCTGGACAAGAAAATGCCACAAGTGCTCTTGATCTCTCTCCTGAAAATTAAAATACCAACCTCTTGAATGAATGTGGCAAGGGACAGCTTCAGAATGGCTCCTGGCCTGTCTGGTAAAAGTAGGTGAATTGGCAGAGGGGGAGAAGAAGTAGGAGAGATGCTGGATAGCAATGTCAGGGAGTTCCAGCCTGGGGACTTGTGACGATGCAGTCACAGCAGTAGTAACCAGTATGATGGGGGGAAAATACAAAAAACCACCCAACACAAGAAAATCCCACCAGAAACATGCACAAAAGACAATCCTCATCCATTAATTGGAAAATACTTGCACAGTTGGCATTTTGGACAGATGCAGAAGACAATGGGTTCAATTCCCATCTGAGTAACAACCTTCTCTGTAAACCCTTAGACAAATAAATTGATCTAGTCCCAAGGACTTGGAATGGCACTGTGACATTCACCTTTCTGCGACCCAACCAAAAGCTCTTCAGAACGGGAACTCTGTCCCACCACCAGTGAACGGAGCAGATAAAACCCTCTGCCAATTTGTTCAGTTTATGACTGCATTTTGGAGTGCCACATGTTGAGCTTAACACTGCTCTCCTGAGCAGTGAGGCTGCTCAGTGCCACCCCCACCTTGACTTGATCATCTCCAGCCAAGGGAGATCCTGGCCTTGTTCTCCAGAGCAGTGACTGTGCTCAGTGCCACCCCCACCTTGCCTTGATCCATCTCCAGCCCAGGGCGATCCCAGCCTTGCTCTCCCAAGCAGTGAGGCTGCTCAGTGCCAGCTGTGTGTGCTGGGGGTGTCCCCAGAGGATTGGAGCAGAGGCAAGAGGACCCTGACCCCCTCCTCTGTGTGCTGACTTGCTATATGTTATCCTGGCACAAGATGTCTCTGTGGGCTCTCCAGAAATTTTGGATTTAAAAAAAAAAAAACAAAAACCAAGACAAATTCTGTATCTCAAGCTGTGTGGGAAGCCTGTCAGCTCGTGTTTGTGTTTTTGTTTGTTTTCTTCAACAGTGTTTCCTGTGCTGCACAGGCTGATATGTTAGGTTTTATACCATCCCCACTGCCCCACCCCTGGCACGGGAGGGACACTCGGGAGGGAAGCGAAGGAGCTGCAGGGATTGTGGTGGCAGAGTCTTGGCAAGGAGGCCCTCAGGGCTGGGGCAGCGTGGTGAGATCATAAAGCAGTTCATCCTCTAATTTCTCTATTGAGTGACACGTTCCAATTGCCTGAGTGTTTAGGACATCAATAAACACCATATTCATTGTAGCTGAGTTAATGAAACTGATAGAAACTCAAAGTTTGAAATCTTCTAGAGTCTGAATGCTTGCTTTGCACCCTAGAATTTTAATTAACAATTAACTTTGGTTTTAAAACCCTTTAGAAATTTGCTTGCTTTTAAATAATCAGTAGGGCTTCTGTCTAAACTTTAAAAAAATTGGTGCAATTGCTACAATTGTGTGTTATGCCCAATCATTTAATAATTTCCAAGAAAAGACTGCAAAAGCATTAACTCGTGAACTGCTGTTTGACCTCTGGATCTCAGAGCTGAAATAAGTACCTTCTCTTTCTGGACTTGCCAGTGCCCTTTGGTGCTGCTGGCTGCCGAACCCCCATTGCCCAGAGCTCACTTCAGCCTGAGAGTCTCTGCCCTGCCCAAAATTGAATAAACTTGTGGCTATTAAACCTTGATCTCGCCACCAGAAGCAGAGGAAGCCCAGGCAGCCTTGCTCAAATAACTCCATTACATCACACACAACAAAAGTCAGGAGCTCGGCAAGACTCTCCCTTAGCTTGAGATACGATGCTTGGTTGAAAAAATACAGATTTCTATTACTCAAAAACGCACCAAGGATGGAGTAAATGCATTTTCGTGTGCAGCTGGTTCAGACTGCTGGCAGGTTCTCTGCAGGATGATGGTTTTTAGAGCACAGCACGACATTTTTATGCAGTAGGCAAACTGTAATGATGATTATGTGGAGGAATTGTGTTAGACTGTGCTGGAAAAATAATCTCCTTGTGAACAAAGCATGTGATAACCAAAAGATGAACACTTAATTCAGTTGTCCACGGCTATCTTGATACTGCTTATTTAGCCTTGCTTTACAGGCAACACTTTATTTTAGTAATCACAGTGTTCGCAGTAAATCTGCAAACAGTGGTTGGACTCCTGCAAACTGGAACTGGGGAGATTATTTTTAAAATCACTTTCCCAGGTGGGATCTGAGGATGTACAATACCCCACTGACACAAATTGCTCTTCTGGGGCTGAAGAAAGTAAATAAGAAGGAAAACTACCTTGTGATGTTAGACTCTTAATCCTTTATCTTTACTTGGGATTCCACCTAATACTTTCGCAATTAAGAGATTCTCAGATTCTCTCTCATTTACTTCCTTGGCTGTCATGTCTTTGGTCTTCCTTTACAACATTGTCAATATTCGGATTGATAACAGTTTGTCCTGTGGGGTAGGATTTGATGCCAGGCAGGAGAAATCCTCTCCCAATCCAACTGGTTATATAAACTGCAAATATAATAGGGAGCACAGAGCACTCTTCCCTGCCTTCAAAACTGAGTTGTTGGATTTTTGACATGCAGTGTGAGTAGAGAGCTGAAAAGGGGACAGATGTGTTAAAGAACTGACCCTAAATGTTCTCAGGGCACCAGCAGCAAAGCAGACACACCCAGGAGCAGGAATTCCCTTTCCTGGTTAGCCCCGCTGGAGCTAAAGAGGATGTGTATGGAGTCTGAACAAGGAATTTGGGGGATGGGGTGAAAAACTCCTGAAACTGGGAGAACAGTGAATGTGGTAGAAGAACCAACTGGTCTTCAACCAAAGATTTCTGTCAGAGTGGTCCTGGGAATTGGGAGAAAGTCTCCAAGGAAAGCTGAACTGACGGTGGCCAAGCTTGTGTAGCTATCCCAGGGCTCTGTCACATCTGTCAGGCTCCTCTAGGGCTGTGTAACAGCTTAGGAGCTGATTGAGTTGATTGTAAATTAAGAAATGCAGAGTTTTACTGCTAATCGATGGTGTTTAGAGTAATAAACCTTTCAGAGTCAAACATTGATGTCCAGCTCATGATTTAATGAGACGCAGGATGTTTCCTGTTCGGAGCTGTCTGTGCAGCCCTTACACTTTGTGTCATTTGTGTTTGTATCCATTGCTAAGATTTTACAGCAGATGTTTGCTCTGTGAGGGTTTAGAGTCAGGAATAGAGGATGCAGACAGGTGGAATGTAAAAGTTCAGCTTGGAGATGGAATACCTATGGCATGGGGGGGTGACTGAATCCTGGATTTGGGCATTGGAACCCAAATTGTGTCCATTGTGTGCAATGTCTGTGTTCTCTGCAAAACGCCTTTATAAATAGGGAAAACAAAATGTTGGTATTCTGAGTGGGTTTAGGCATTTAAAACTTCATTTAGTAGATAAATTCTTGGGTTAAACAAAGTCACCTCCTGCCTTCCTGCAGAGCCTTTGTTTTCCTTTGGCCAAGCATGAGTGACAATTGAGTTCGTGTGGCACTAATAGACAGGACAAGTATTTTATCACTCAAAACAAATTAGCATGGAAGTAAATCTGAGCTGTAATGTGTCCTGACACTCTTGTAAATCACACACAACTGCAGTGATGTTTCCTTTTACGACTTACCCTTAAATTACTTTGCATTTTGACAGCGTAGAGTCGCAGGAAGGGACAATGATGCTGTGGTGTTCCAGCCCTTACTACAAAAATTACAATAGCATCAGTTAGAAATTCAGAATCTAGCAAAAAAACTCATCAAGACTGTGGCACAGAGCTATCTGTGAAGCAGGCAAAGTGCAAAATTACGTTGAAAAGTAAATTTGATTGGGGCACAAGTATTGTTCGTTAAATGCCAACACCACTAAACCTCTAAGTACGTGCATAATTGGTGAGCCTGGCCTGACTTTGGTCTTTCCCCAAGGAAGCCAATCCACTGCTAGTCTGATGCGTGAACTGAGCTGAAACTCTATTTTCAATTATGCTGTTAAACTGTATTTTCAGTTAGGATTATTTGAGATTATATATATTTGATATAGCCCATAGGTTGGTCATCACATAGAATAATGAATTTCTTTGGTTATAAAAACTCTTAAAACCAGGAACATAGTCATTACTGTGTACAATCATAATTTCACAATTTAGCAAGATAAATTTCATAAAACATTTCCAAGAGGTTTTGGTTGTGTCTCTTCATGGCTGAAGAACTTAGTCCCTGGCCAAGTCTGTGAAGCTTATTAAAGATTGGCTTCTTTCGGTCATTGTAGTTTTTTGGTTTATAGAACTTGCCTCGAGCACACACAGGTCAGGGACAGAGAAGCACCTCCAAAGCAAATACAGAACCAGCTGATGTGTAAATGTTCCAGGTTAAGATTCGTATTTAAAAAAAAAAAAAAAAGTGATAATACTTTTTATTCAAAACTTGTGCTGTAGTTCCCAAGGCAACACAAACCTGGAATTGTCATTTAGAGCTGAGTAGCCTTTCAGAGGCAGGGCTGAGCAGTTGGGGATGTGCGATGTGTGGCTTGGGGAGCTGTGGGTGACAGCTGTCCCTTCCAGAGCCCCATTGGCCCCAAACTCAGCCCTGGCATTTCCCCTAACACATTGCCCTGGGAGGTTCCTCACATCACCGATCTCTGCTGCCGAGGGATGCTGCCAGCCCTGAGCGTCTGCACTTCAGAGTGCTTTTCAGTTTTGCCCCATAATGAATGGAAATGGAATCAATCTCTTCTGGGACTCACTCCAAAATTAGACATTAAAGCAGGATTTTTACACACACACCCTACACACACTCCGCCAGTAAGCATAACTTCAGTTAATATTCCTAACAGTTACATTTTCTCCTCAAAAAGTAGCTCATTAACTTGTAAAATATACAGGATTCAGGTGCTTGATAGCAAATAAAGCCTTTAAAAAATTATGTTTAACTGCTAGGGATTTTAGGAGCCTGACAAGAAACAGCTATTTCACATAGAGCTTTTTTGAGGCACTCTAGAGCAAGTTCAGAATTCTAATTTTGGAGTTAAAAAATTTCAAGGTTGTTCCTAGGAGGAGAATGTGCTGCTTGGAGGACCAAAATCCTCTACTGCAAGTCAGAAAATGCCATGAGCTGTAACTGCCTCTAGACCCAAGGCATAATTATATCCTCAACAAGACAGAGAACTTTGAAGGATTCTTTTTTTAAAAAAGTGTATAAAACCAGGAAGGAAGAGCTGAAAGATTCCAAGAAGTTTAACCCTCAGTTACTTTAGCACCTTAGGAAGTTGTTCTCTGTGCAGCTTAATTTGTTGGGTGTTGAGGAAAGGTAGAAACTTAGAAGGCTGAAAAGGAGAGTTCGTCCTTCTGTGGGGGATGTGGGTGAGGTACAAGTGTCAGAATGAAATGGGAGCAGGAAACACAGGCTTTTCCGAAGGTTTTAAGGATTAAAGGGAAATAACCGTTTCCATAAACTGTATTTTGTAATTCCTGTATAAAACGAGGTACTGATTAGTACTTCATTCTTCAGCTCTCTGACTGTCTCTGCCCTGCTCTGGCAGTGCAGGGCTCTGTGCTGGAGCCTCAGCCGTGCTGCTGCCCCCTCCTCACCCGTTTCCATTTGAAATGAATCCTGCAAAAATGAAGATTAATCAATGTTTATGAATTCTGCACACACTGGCGGTGCGACAGGGACACGTGTCACATCTCACGCTTACAGAGTAGGGATACCCCATCAGTCATGGCTGGAAACCTCAGTCCCAGCAGATCCAGAGAAACTCACTGCATTCCTCTGCACCTCATTGCTTGTGAGGGCAGAGTCCCTTCATTGAGACTTTTACAGCAAATATCATAGATTAATAAAAAGGTGAAAGAGCTCTGGTTCATTATTTATCCCTGACTGATATTTATTAGCCAAAACCAATTTGTGCTGGGATTCCTTTATGGGTCTGTGATTGCAGTAGCTGGGGAAAGTGGTAATTAAAAATCTGAGCTGTGTCCTCTCACCCCAGAATTGGGCTTTAAACTGCTGACAGGATAATGAATGGTGAAGGCTAATATCCATATTAATTCTGTGTGTGTTCACACGTGTGGCTGTGCTGTGTGGGTGGCTGGAGAGCTCGGGCCGTGTGACAGCCAGGACACATCACTGCTGAGCTCTCTGAGCAGCCCTGGCGTGTGACACGAGTGTCCCTTGGCACAGCAGCCCTGCTCACACCCATCTCCCCCAGGTTTGCTAATGAGCTGCTGCCATGCACATCCGCAGCTCCTTTTGGTCAAGGAACTTGAGGTTCAAGTAGATTAATTCTAAGAGTTGGCAGAGGCCTGGGAGTTACATATTCCTTGAGTTTAAAAATAGCTTGACTGAGGATGGGCTCATGATATCCAAAATAAACTACTAAAGAAGACTTGGCCTTTGGAATGAGGAATGTTGTTCAAGTTCATTACCTAGCCCCCGTTTCCCACTGAAAGCAAGAGCTGAAGAGCTGCTTTTGAACGATTTGGGAGAATCTCTTCCATCCCTGGCCCAGGTCTGCTGCCCTGTGCTGTTCTGCGCAGAGCAGGGTGGGATCCCTGGGGCACTGCAGGGATCCAGGGCAGGGCAGGCTCGCAGCAGAGGTTCTAAGGAAGGCAGCACCAGCTGAGGATTTTCCCAGCAGAGTGATTTACTTCTGTCTCCCTTTGGCCTTTTGGAACCAAAGAAAGGCAAAGAGGAACCCCTCAGGTTTCACTCAGCTTTACCTAAGATAAGGCAGGACAGTTTCTTACCACAGACCAAGTCACAACTAATTAAAAGTGATTTCATCCTTTTGATCACACCTTAAGGGAGTTGGTACGGGCTATTAATAAAACCCAAGTGGGAATATTTTTTTGTCATGTGCAAAATTCTCACATTTCATTATTTTTCTTACCCTCAATCAAGAAGAGAAATAATGAATACAAATCCTAATCCTGTTCTCTCTGGATTTGTATTTTTATTAAATGAAGTAAAAGAATAGATAGCCAGTTGGAATAATTGTGTTTAAATTCAGTGCATTCTTTTCTGCAAGTAACCCTTCATGCTAATTTTTTTTAATTTAAAGCATCTCAATTGGGAGATTTTAACAGCTGCAGATGTTCTTCAATTGATGAATGCAATGAAATTGGCTCTTTACCCTCAACAGTTCTGATTTCTGCTCCTTGCCCTTTGCAGTGCAGAATCCTGGGCAGCCTGTGCTGCTGCTGTGTGTGTTAGCAGCACGGCAGTCCTGGCTGGGGCAGCACAGTCAAAACCAGCTTTAGAATGACTTTGGCACTCCTGGGGGAGAGGAGAAGCCACTTCAGTTTGGCAGGATTATGTCCAATCAGTTGCATGTGCAAAGGAAAACAAGTCCAGCTCCACTGACTTTTCCTGTCCTCTGAATAAGTTTTGAATTTCGTTTTAAACTGCCAATTTCCAGTTTCTTTTTCTGCAGCTCCTAACTCTGCAGTTGCAAAATACTTAATAACTCCTACTCCTGTCCCTTCCATTTAGTAGCTTATTTTTTAAAACATCAAGAAAAGTGTAAGTTCTAATGAAAGACTTGTGCAGTGACAAGGAGTCGTTGGCTTATGTTAATGCAACTGATTGGCCATTAATGTCTCTGCTCCTCAATTTGATAAAGTTACTTTACTATGAGGCAACATCATTTCTGTGCTCAGAAAACATTAGAATTTAATTAGTGCTGGCACAGAACAGTAGTACCTTGAGTAAAGGAAATACTAAATTGCTTCATTTCTGACATAGGAAATCAATTCATTGTCTATTCCTTCATTCTCTATTCAATGCTGCTAACTTGAAAATTGTTTCATTATGCTGCTAAATAGATTTACAGGACTCTGTTTAGGATTTTAATATGACTAGCACATTAAAAATTAAAATACATTCAGGACTGGGTCAGTTACCCAGGTGTCAAAGAAAATGCATCATCACGATTATTGAGTCTATTCATCCACTGAGGTCATGTACTTCACTTTTTTTTGGCAGAAATTATGTTTGTAGACCCACACAAAGAGTCCACCATCATCTCCAGCTGCAGAAAGTTTTCTGGGTAAAGTGAGGATGGATTGGATTCCCTGGTGCTGAGGTTCATCTGAGGCCTGGGAGCTGGGGAGGAACAGTGGTTGCTCATCCCTGCAGCTCTAACAGGCTTCAGAGCACTGCCCTGCACCCTGAGCCTCAGTGAGAAGCTGCTGGGCAGAGCTCTGTGCCTGCTCAGGGCTCTGTTCCTAAGGCCCAAAGCTGAACTGAAAGGTTTTAGTGCCAGCTCACTGTTTGCCCGTGAGAAAACCCAGGGCTTGATGAGACTTTTTTGAGGTATGGCTGGTCTGGGCTCAGAGACGAAGTGGAATGGGCCCAGTCGATGGGCAGCCCTCCCCTGCTGCTGGCCTGGCGGGGTGGTTACACCTGCCCAGGTGAGCCACTCGCTCCCCTTAGCTCTCCCTGAAAATCAAATCCTCCCGCAGAACGCAGCCCTCCCCTCCTGCTCCATGAATCTCAATTGTGTCCGCGCACAGCCCGCAGCCAATATATCACTAGAGACACCCTATTGGACAGGTGGTGTTGCTTTAAACCTCACCGTTTCACAAGGGCACTGCCTTGGCTCAGCTCCTCTTCGCAGGGGCCATGGTCATGGCTGTTTTATCGCCCCATCAGCAACATGTTGATTGGTTGGTATTTTCTGAATACTTTTCTCACTGTGTGCTGACTTCCGATCTCCTTTCACCTGCACCTGAAGGGCATTCCACTGCTCTGTATTTTATTCAAGTCTCACTGGGGTGCAGTTGTTTCGCGGTGTTCAGGTGTCAGCTCTGTTCCTGCCCATCCTACAACATCAGAGAGAAGAACTTGAGCACTAAAGATTTGAATATTCAAGGATGGCCGTCCAATCTCTAATGATTTTACTTTGCCATTTTCAAAAGGTGTGCAGAACTTTCTCCTTTTGGTTTTTTGTTGGTTGGGTTTTGGGTTTTTTTTTTGTTTGGTTGGGTTTTTTGGGGGGGCGGGGTTGGTTTTGAGGTGGCAAGTTCTCAGGAGAACAAAGGGAAATATGCTTCCAGAAAAATGAGTCTTTCTGTATGTTAGTCTGCAGTAGTTAGTAAAAGAGGTGTAACTGAAATCTCCAGGGCTTGTCACACAATTTTTGGAATTTGAAAAGCCTTGATATTGAGGCAAGGTGCCCTTCTTACCCTCATGTTGGAAACTTGTTATAGTTAAGGGATGGCTCTTTGGAACAGTAATGGCAACGTTTGCAAATGCCCGTGTGGAATTTGGGATTTGGACATGCAGGAGTAGTGCAGAAACTTTCTGAGGAAATGGATTTGTCAGCATCTCCTCCCTTGTGGCAGATGTTCACTCTGAAATGGTTCGGGTGTGGTGACTTTCCTGCGGGTCAGAGGTGGGGAACTCTGAGGGTTTGTGCTCGAGGTTGGCTGCAGGAGCCTCCCGCAGGCCCCGAGCTCAGGCTGTGTTTGTTTTGGTATTTGTTTTGTGCTCACAAAGTGCAGTGTTTGAGCATTGGCCAAGTGAGCACAGAGGGACTCCAACCTTGGGGCTGGAGAGGGATTCCCTTGAGAAAGGAATTGTGCCTTTGCAAACGAAGGCAAGAGTTCAGGCTGCTGTGAGCATCTTCCAGTACTCTAAATATTTATGTTCCTCGAATAACAGTGCTTGATCCTGCGAGGGTAACAGTCAGTGGAACTTCCAGGTCAGGGAACAGCCCTGCTCCGAGTTCATGTCCGTAAAAGATGAATTTACAGTCACAGACTGCTAGCTGTTGCTTTTAGAAAGTTGTTCTGAGTTTTAATCAAATTGATAATACAGCATTAAGTACTTATTGTTCATCATTACAGACTTTCCTTTAGGGCCTGTGGATCTTTGTAGGACAAGAACAGGATTTAGTTTTAAGTATCAGACTGAGATACGATGAAAGCAAGAAGCAAAGGCTGAGACCTTAATTAAAAGAGAGTTCTATTTCAGAGAGTTATTGAAGAAGAAGGAGGTGCTAGGGGCTAGAGAGTAGCTATAAATGTTTTTCAAAGCCCATTTGTACAGAGAAACAGCCAATGCAACAGCCCTACCATTCACCTCTGCCATGTTAGTGTTTGTGAAAGGCAAACTTCAAACAGGTCCAGCGCCAGGAGCAGCCTGTCTGAGGGTGATGGGCACATCAAGGGGTGGGATGAAGGAAGGAATGCTAGCAGCTGGAAGCACAGGAGCTCCTCTGAAGTTTGCTAATGCTTTTTGACCTTGCTGGAATTCATTGCACTTCGTGATCCTCTTGATTTCTGTGTAAGTTCTGGCGCCTGCTCTGCTCAGCCCTCGCTGTGCGGAGCTTTTCATTTATTGCAGCTCCCTGCTTGAATTCACTTGTGCCTGGTGCTTGTCCCAGGCTCCACCACAGCATCCTGCGAGATGAGGAGGAAGCAGTCAGGCTCCTTGGAGATGAAGCAAAGGCAAAGTTAAGCCAAGCTGGTCAGAACTGAGCAAAAGCTCAGGCTGATCTGGTTTACAAAAAAAAACAAAAAAAAAATCCTGAAGATTTAGGGGATTTTTCATTAATTGTGATCTATATCTGTGTTGTATCAGAGTATTTTCCCCGCTATATGGATCAGAATTCACCCCTTCCAATCTAATTTATAATAATACATACTTTAAAATCTATAAATCATTTAAAATCTTTCATTGGCAAGAAAATGTTAGGGCAGGTAGCATCTGGGGATGGGGACAGCAATGTCATTTGTCCTGTGGACATGTCCCTGCCATGCTGTCGTTCTTCAGAGGTGTCCATGGACCATCATGGCCTCAGTGTGACATTATGTCAGACACGCTCCCAGGGTGCTGTGGATCTGTCAGCTCAGAAATCACTTGGTGTCCCTTGCCATGAGATCCTTGAGATCCCAAACTCAGAGCAGACCGTGAGATCTCTGCACCTCCTGTGTGTGTTCATCTGAACAGTGGCTTTGCCCGGAGCTTGGGATATTCTCCCTGAACACGGAGCGTTGATGTGCCCTGTGACCGAGAGAGATGTTGGTTCCTTACTCTGGGGAATTATCTGCTGAGCCATCACCACTTCTCCCTGCAGTTCTCTCGAGAGAAACTGAATTAAATATGATAAGAATTGATGAACTGTACTAGAAAGCCCTCAAGGCTAGCAGATACTCATTTCGAGGAGCAGAGGGAAGCACTGTCCATACTCTGCTGTGTTTTATCGCATTATTGATGCTTTGGGACAGCTTTGTGGATGCCATCTCATTTCAAAGTTGGGTTGGGCTTTTTATCATTAGGTCGCATAATTTTTGGAAACTTCCAAGAATTTTTGTGTCAGACCTTTGGATTCTTTTTTCCTAGAAATTTGCTAACAGTCCTTAATAGCAGACTACTTTATATAATATATACTCTGTGTGTATGCATATATATAATATATATAAAAAGAAGGCTTATATAGGATTAGATTTCCTACATCAATTACTGATTCATTTAGATTTTTTGCATAGCTCATTCTCACAAAGGTGGTGGTGGTTTGTGTGGGTTTGTTTTGGGTTTTTTTGAGGGGTTTTTTGTGGTTGGTTTGTTCTTGTTATTTATGAAAGCTTTGGAATATATTTTCATATTTTTGACTCAGAATACCAAGACTCTGGTTGCTCTAAGCTTGATCAAAGGAAATACCTTCAGGTTAATAGTTACCCACTCAAGCAATATATACAAATCACTAATAACTGAGATTAGAAGACACTAAAGCTTCGAACTTCCTGGCAAGATCAGAAAAACCAGTTCAGGTTTGCTGCTGACGCCTCTTGCTTTGTCACAGAAATGTGACTGCCACTGAACTCTGGTCCTGTCCTGAGGGAGATATTTATTCACAGGAATAGGGATCTGAAGCACATACCTGCAGCAGGAAGTTTTAATTAATAGGCCTGATAGGAAACTTAGCTATGAAATTCTCTGAGCCTGCAGTCAGCCAGATGAACTTCCTCTGGACTGGCTCATGGACAGTTTACTCGGTTGCTAAAATCTCGTACCCCGCAAATCTGTTGGGATGAGCTGTGCAGAAAATTGGGTTTCTGTTTGTAACTGTAGCGTTTCTGAGATCAGTGCTGTGTGTTCCAGTGCCTGCTGATGGCTCTGCCTGGGTGAAAGCTGTTTATAAATCAGCCCCAGTACTGAGCACTCCAGTGCTGAATGTTGCTGTGCTCTCGCTCCAGACCCACAGAGGCACTCAGCATTGGAGCATTGGGATTCAACAATGGTTAAAAATACTCCCCTAAAGTCCTCAGAATAATTCGATTTGCAGTAAATGAATTTCTCTCTAGACTTAGTCAAAGCAATTACGTTCAAGTAGTTGCGGTATTATGGCACAACATTTATCATCATTTAAGCACTGCAAAGTACTAGAGAACCCACACTTATCTTTATTCCCGTGCTGGCAGTTTGGTGGTCAGGCTGCCTTTGCATTCCCTCCTCTGCTCACTGTAGGAAGAAATGTGAAGTTCTAGCAGAATTTGAAATGCTAACCCAAATGGAGCAAAAAATAGGCAGACCTAGGTTGATATGGTGTTTGTTTACAAATCAAGTTTATGTCACACATTTCTTGGGTTCTTTTTTTCCCACCTGATACTAATAGAACATGAGCTAACACAAAACCTTTTTTCCTGTTCTTCTCTATTTACAACTCTTCCACATGCTTCACCTTCAGTAGGATTTTTTTCTATGTCATACTCTGCCCTTTATTTTATTTATTGCATAATTTTGTGAAAAGAAAATTCTTTTACCTTCCTATTGTAAAAGAGAGTGTCTCCATCCACCTCCCTCAGAAGCAGGATGAAGCCTGAGCCCTGGTCAAAGCAACGGCTAAGAATTCACCCTAATTTTCCGAGGTGCTCGACCGCTCTTAGATCTCCTTTCTTTTGAAAGGGAGTTGAGAAACATCAATGTAGGATCTAGGTCAAAGACGATTAGAAACTCCAGTGGTTTTAGGACAGCAGAGAATATACTCTGAACTGTTGAAAATGCTCTTTCAAACCAGTGTTCTTACATAGTGAATGAGAGTTTTCTCACTCCCTAACAAGCAGTGGAGCACGGAGAGCCCAAGCAGATTTTGACCCCAGGCTCTCGCACCTCTGTCCCACGGCATGAGAGAACTTTGCTGTGACTCCAGTGAGCATCCAGAGCATTCCATCTCTCTGCTGAGCTCAGCCGCAGTGGCCCTGTGGCCAGGAGGGTGGCACGGCTCCTCTCTGTCCCCCAGCCATCCAACCCCTCCAGCCAAGGTTCCACACCCTGCAGCTTCTGCTGGCACGGGGCACAGAGCCCTGCCAGGCTGCAGGACACACAGCCCAGAGAGCGAAATTCAGGGCTGACAGTGATGTGAAGGAGATTAAGTCTGGCAAAACTCGGGCTGCAGATTGTAAATGGTCTCTGTGGTGGTGCTTTCCAGACCGGCTGGGTCTGGTTTCTCCCCGTTCCATTCTGTGGTTGTAGATTTATTCACATTGCTGTATCTTGTTAAAGACAATGCCCTCAGGGTGCTAAGGTCTTGTTTGACTGCAGAGCTAAAATATGAAATTCCAGAATCCCTTCTCCATTGTACCTAATTAGGGAACCTCATTAACCCTCTCTGTGGATAGATTGAGGGGATGTCTCCTTTCTGCTAATGGGTTTTCTGGTAGAACAGCAGACTTTGCTGACCCCTGGGATTAGGTGCCGTGTTAAACGTATCTGCCAGCTCGTGGCACTGACATTTCCTTTTTTTGTCCATCCTTTCTGAGAAGCTTCTCTGAACTGAACCTGTTTTTCTCTTCTCTTGCTCTGCCTCAGGAGCACTGCCAGTTCAAAAGCTGCGAAATTAGTCAGCAAATCTCACGGAAGTTTTTGGGATTCAAAAAGGCAAGGATCTGCTGGGTGATGGTGATGGGGAGCTAAAATTTTCAGTCAGTTCCCTCAGCTGACCATGAAGAGATAACTGGACCAACAAATTCAGCACAAGGCTGGTCATAATTTTTCCTTCACATCATCTCTGCACCATGGAAATTTTTTAAGGCATATGTAGCAGGCTGGTCTGTACTACACCGATGCCTCTTCTATATTTAGAAAGTTATGTGCTGTTCCATTTGTCAGGAAAGCAATGATCTGATAGTTTCCACATTCAGATCTGCTATCTGGGGCCTGCTGGAGAAAATCTGGCGAGGGCTAAGATGCTGAAGGACGTGCTGCTGAGCGTGGCGTGGGAACATTGCCCAGCGCCCGCGGGGAGCAGCTCCAGCCCGGCGGGGCTGATCGGTTAGATCACGGGTTAGATCTGATCCTTGCCGCCCCATTGGGGTGTCCACCCTGTGCTGGGGCTGGCTGTGGGGTCACTCTGCTGGGCCTGTGCAGAACACCTCACCCCAAGGCCCTGGAGCACATGTGGAGGCGGTGGCTCCATGGGGCTCTCTCTGCTGGAACCCAGCAGCCCAACTGGGCTCTGCTCCTCTGTGCTGAAGGACAGGAGCTTGGTGGCTTTGCCACAGGAGCAGAGCTCCCCGTGGGGACAGGGAGCGGCTCCAGCCCCACAGGGCTGATCGGTGCCCCTTGAGCACCAACCATGGGTTAGATCTGATCCCTGCTGCCCCACTGGGGTGTCTACCCTGTGCTGGGGCTGGCTGTGGGGTCACTCTGCAGGGTCTGTGCAGAACACCTCACCCGCTGGCTCCGTGGGCTCTCTGCTCTGCTGGAACCCTGCAGCACAGCTGGGCTCTGCTCCTTTGTGCTGAAGGACAGGAGCTTGGTGGCTTTGCCACAGGAGCAGAGCTCCCCGTGGGGACAGGGAGCGGCTCCATCGGTGCCCAGGCTCCTGATCTGAGGGACGTGTGGCTGTGGGAAGGAGGGCAGGGCTGCACACCTTGAATGGTGTGTGCTGCTCATCGGGTGGGCTTCAGAGCAGGCAGGTTCCCAGGAAGGAAAGGAAACCACAAACCCTCACAGTTAAATGCCTGGTCTGTGCTGGAATCACATCATGGAAACTGCAAAAATACCCCTGGATATCTGTCTGTTCTACGGATATATCTGCGGCTGAGTTCTTAGCCTTAGCTGCCATGAGGATTTGCTTATTAGGGAGGACGTACTGTTTGCTTGGCCTTCTCCTTAGCAGATGGGGAGCTGATTCCATTGAAGGGGGCTTGAAATAATGAAAATCTAAAGGAAGAAACAAAGTTGCACTCATTTAGCACCAGTCCAAGAAGCTGATCAAACTTAAGTGGTAGAAGGGCAGGAGCAGAAATTATTTAATTTCCTTTTCGTCATTGAGAGTGGAAATATTCACCAAGGGGCTGTTTGAACCAGCTGGTGTTATTGAAACCTGCCGAGAGGATTCGCATTTTTGAAACGTTATAAACATGCTTGATGTCCATGGGGCAGAGCAGGCTGCAGCAGGCATTGGGCAGGAGTGGCTGCGGGTTGGGGGCAGCTCTGGAGCCGTTGCTGTTCTTGTTTATCTAACAAAGGATTGGCTGGGGCTGCCTGCTGCGAGACCCCAGCACAGGCACGCTGCTGTTTGAAGTCCCCTGCCGTTCATATCCCTGGTTCAAATCCCAGGAATTGATGCAAACCCCACGATTTGGTTCAAATGCCCTGCCTGCTCACCCTTCTGGGGTGCTGGGTCCCCTTTTTGGGGGATTCACCAGCATGGCACCTCCAGGGAATGTGCTGGGGCCTGCAAGGACCGATCCCAGTCAGTGGTGATGGGCAAGACTCACTCATGCCCCATATCCTGCGTGTATCTCACAAAGGGATATATACCGACCGATGCTCATGGCCTGAACAATATTAATTCTCGTGATTTTTTTTTTTTTTCTGAAGATGCTTGGACAGCACAAGGTCACTATGCAGAGAGCTGGGCAGGGACTGCAAATGATTTTGCACAAATTTAAAAGGATTCTCTTTCATCCTGTTCATCTTTCTGTGTTGTGGATCTCCATGAAATCCTGAGTGGTCAAGTTTGCTCCATCCCGGGGCTTTGCTGAGCATGTCCACAGCAACTTTCAGCTCCTGCAGCAATGTTTAAATGTTTAATTTTTTAATTGCATGACCACAAGCGGCTGCAATGGTGCAGGAGCAACAATGGCACATGAATTACCCAATTAACAAAGGCACCTGGGAATAGAGAAATACCCAAGGGACCCTTTCATTGAGTTGGATAAGGGAGGAAAGAAGTCACCTTAGCTATCAGAGTCAAATACTAAGTGATTATATGTAAGTGAAATATCAAGACTGGTATTCAGATAAAACCATTCCCCTGTGGCCTTTAAATCTATGGCCTTTAAATCATTTTCTTGCATCCACTGAGCTATTCTGAGGCACATAACTTGTGCAAAGTCCTCTTAAGCTATCAGAAAATATCAGTGAATTTTTTCCTGGTGATCTTGCCTATTTACCATGCAAAGGATGATCCCAGCATGGCAGAGAGGGTGCCAGGGGAGCTGTGTGCCTGTGGACCACAGCAGGCTTACAGAGGAGTGTTCCTCTTCCAGAGAGGGTTTGGGATTTCTTTGTACCTGGACATTTTTTCCCAGGTAGAATGAGGTCAAGCTAGAATTGGGGTGGTTAAATAGCTTTTCTGTACTTGGATTTTCCTTCTGTGGAGTAGAACTTACTTTTATTAGAGGAAATAGCGTATATTGAAGAAAATGACATTAAAGAAGATACGCTTTTGACAAGAAAATCCAGATTTTCATGTGCATTTGCAAACTGGACTGATTATGTTATTTTGCTGGCGTAGCATATGTGCCTTATATAATATCAGTGAACTTAAAAAATTCCTCAGGATTCTGTCCTTTGCAAGACTCCTGGGGAAGCCTTGGCTGCTGGGTTAAACCTAAAGCATCCTAATTACCTCATTTACAAATAGTTCAGGGCTGACGTATTGATGCACTGCAAGGTTAATTGCTCTTCTTACTCAATTAGTAGGAACATTTATGCTCTTTATTACATTAAAGTAAGCCATTATCACTTTCTGCATTTTTATATCTGAGGTTCTGTAGTGACAAAACTTTCATCTCAACTCTGCAAGCCTTAATTGGTTCCTGTCTGAATCCCCATTTCTTCCCAAAACCCCAACTCTCAGTATCTTGTCCATCAGTTATTCTGGGATCTCACAGTGGGATTTGTAAGCAGGATTTATGGGCATTTTTTAGGTGTCCTGCTTCACTTCTTTTTGGAAGTTTCCATATTTCTGCAAATTCATCCTCTCTATAGTTTCTGGCTTAGTTGGCTGTGAAAAGGTGATTTTTACTCAGTAGATCAGAGATGGAGCTTATTAAAGATCTTTTTCAAGCATCTGCCAGATGCTTTTTCCACAATTCGGGTGTTTCATGGAACACCTATTTTATTCTTTATTTTCTTTTGTTGTGATTACTTGCAGATCGAAGGGAGTGTTGTAGATATATTGGAAAACAGCATTATAAACTTTTGTTTTGAAATGACCTTTCAATGGATAATTTTCTCTATATTGAAAAAAGGTCAAAATTACCATAAAATATTTTGATTTAACTGAAAAAAAAAATCAATCTTATTGTTGTGCTTTTCTTTGGAACACATCTACGGACCATACTTGGAGATCAATTTTTTCCCTGGAAATAGAAATTCCCTTTCCTTCTCTGACTCAGTCAAAACCTGTAGTTTGGGCAGGTTTCCCCCTTTGGTCTGCAGGTCACGGTGGGGTTTGGGATTCCTTCTGAGGTGTCTGTCTGAGGCAGTGCATAAAAACAGGGCCATCCCTGAGAGTGAAATTCCTTACCCAGGGGCTGCTCCACATCTGCACAGCTCTGAGCCTCGCAGAGTGAAAGGCACAGCACTTTTCAAGCTCCCAAGGCACCAATTCCTGATGATGTGTTCTCATCCACATTAGTAGATGCTGGAACAAATAATTGATAAGTAAAGGGTGGATGCTGTTGAAAGGCTTTTGATGCTGCACACTTATTACCAGCAGGGTTTGCTTTTTGTCGTTGTTTGTTTAGTGCTTGGAGGATTTATGTCGTTTCAAATCACCCTGCCATGGCTGCTCATGTTTTTGTTTAAGTAGGTTAACTTGTCTAAATAATGAAATACTTGCAGATGCTTTGACCTGAACTCAATTGAGCACAGATGGGCTGTCTGTGATGAAAGGGGGAATCAATAGGATATTCCAGCCTGAATAAGTCAGGGAGTCAAATTTCATCTTGCCGGTGCTACACCTCTCTGATCTTTATCACTTCTGAAATACCAGCGTGTTCAGTTCCTATCCAGAAGAAAAGGAGCATGTTCTCCCGTCCCACCTTCGTGCAGAGGCTGTCCCGGGTGCTGTCCCGGGTGCTGTCCCGGGTGCTGTCCCGGGTGCTATCCGAGGTGCTGCTGGGTGCTGTCCTGGGTGCTGTCCCGGTGCCCTCTGGGTGCTGTCCCGGGTGCTGTCCTGGTGCCCTCTGGGTGCTGCTGGGTGACAGACACTGCTGAAAGAGCTCATTTGGTGCATTAGATCTATGCACATTGCATTCAGCGGCATTTGGGATATAATTCTGGGAGATTTTAAACAAAAGGTCATCTTCCTCCAGCAGGATGGCTGTGAGGGGTGGGATCTGCCCAGGAGAGCCCCTGGGGCAGGGGGAACAGAACATTTGTGTGGTTTGGTTTGGCTCATGATGGACATTCAGTTCTGCTGCTGGGAAGGAGCTGGGTGCTGAGTGCAGAGGGAGCGAGGTCCCCAACGTCCCTGCCCCACAGGTTTCCCATCCTCCCTGCCCCACGGGTTTGCCGTCTTCCTGCCAGGTGCAGCCCTACAATCCCTGCTGAATGGGCCCAGGCTCTGCTCTGAGTGTTCTCCATCGCTGTTTCCCCCCTCTCCTGAGGATCTGCAGACAGTCTTCACTCTCTCATGTTTGAATGGCAGCCCTGATTGTCTCCAGACAGCTTTAGGAAGAAAGTGTTTGGTTCTGTAGCTTCAAATCAGCTCGTTAGTGTGTTTCTGAGCAGTCTCCTTGATTGTGATACTGTGTTTGGGAAGAGCACCTCTGGCTGTGCCTGCAGTGAATGTGCTTGGGCCTTCTGAATTTCCCTGAATTACTGGAGTCTCTTCTCCCTTCAGTGAGCCTGCACAGCCCTGGAAACCACAGAGAAAAGCTCCAGGAACCTTTGATTCCTTGTCGCTCCCACAATAGGAAACATTTTTAGGGGCTTCTTCTTGCTGTGGTAGGGCCAAAGATTGGTGATGTAAATTGGAACTGATGGGTAGCAACCGGAATCCTGCTCAGGACTAGGAGTGGCCTTCAGAACCAGGGAAATAAACCTTCCTGAACCCAGAGAAGCTCCCACGGAGGGAATGAAACCCTACATCTTCACCTTTGCCTTTTCTATTTATCTGGGTGTGCCCTGCTAAAAAAAGGAATACAATCCTCAGAACAGTGAGGATCCTTCCAAAGTATTTTATTTCATCTGAGATTGTCACAGCATTTCTCAGGCCAGAGCCAGCAGCCAGCGCTGAGGCCAATGGAGAGATTTCTGTGCTGTTTGATCAGAGTTTGCACTGCAGTGTTTGCAGATCCATGTCCTAATCCAGATGAACCAGTCCTGGTGCTTTCCACCCCCAGCTCTGTGGGGCCAAGGACAGCCTCCCCACCCTCCCCACCACGTTCTTGGGGCTGCTGGTAGTCAGTGAGGGGGGCATGGAGTATTTCAGTCCCCAGTTTGATATGATATAACCGAGCCATGGCCTCTCAGAGCTGCTCGGAGAGCTCCAGACGTGCCTCAGAGGGCTCTGGCCCTGTCCTGTGTCCCTGGGAGCTTGGCTGTGGCTGTGGCTGTGGCTGCAGGCACTGTGTGTGTGCTGGCCCTGGGGGTCTGCACTCCCCTGGGGGGCTTGGCTGGCCCATATTTCCTTGAAGTGATTTCCAACGCAGCTGAGCCTCTACAATACAGATTGCGAGCAAATTCTCTTTTATGTCTGTGCTATGGAGGCTTGCTATTATCCTGTAACGTCTTATTTATATATATCGTGTGCAGTTTCTAAAGGGCTGTCAAATAACTGTCAATTATTTATTCACCTCAGGTGGAGCAGATGCAGAGGAATTGCCATATCCAGAGTTAAAGAGCACTATCTCAAAACTTTGTAGAAAAGAAATAATTCAAATTTTAATAACTTCACCTTTTATTCGTGTGTTTTTTCCCCATTTCTAAGCTTTTTAGCATGGCTTGATTACCATACACATTGCTGTAGGTGATTTTGTTTGAAGGTAGTTGAGTGAAAAATAGAGATTAATCTTGGCTGAATTTTTAATCATGTTTGCAAATGAATTGCAGCAACCAAATATCAGCTGGTGTGGAAATGCAGTTATTAAGAACATATGGAATTGAAAACTCCAGAACTGAAACCGAGCCACTTGGTAACTCTGCCAGTTTAATAATCTTCTTATAACTTGTTTTATGAAATTATTCCTTTGGTAAACGGTGGGGCTGTCTTTAACCAGCATTGGGGGCAAATTTCTATATAGCAGGTGTGATGATGGGCAAGAGCTGGGTGGGAGAGTGGGCAGTGCTCTGGGGACACTGGGGTGAGGCTCCTGCAAGGCTCTGTTCTTTCAGAGCTCTCTGTAGTAGCAAATTCCTCATTCCTGTGCTGCAGGTTTTTCATGTGAGCTGGAGAGGAGGCCCTGGTGGGAGTCGGGTGGTGCCTGGGCCATGTCCTGATGGAGGGGCCAGGACTGATGTGGAAATGGCTTTGGAAGGAGGGAATGAGCAGAGTCAGACACTGATGGATGTGGCACGAGGATGTGCTTTGGGGCAGGCCTTCAATTCCTCACTACAAACTGATATTCCCAGTGCTCCCCAAGGTCCAGGGGACAGATTTGTCTCCTCCCTGCCATCCCTGCCAGGAGCAGCTGCCCATTCCCTCTTGTCTTGTTTCTTTGGGTACACCAAGTGCCCCTGCCTGCGCCCAGTGCCTCCCTGCTGCAATCCCTCAGAGCATTTGGAGGAACAATGGTGTGAGGGTTTGTTTAGGGACACTTGAACTTCTGTTGATGTCAGTCATTTTTGTACAGGAGATCTAACAGTTTGGAGAATTCCATAGGATGTGTCTGGTCAGATGCTGCTCCTGCTGTGAGGAGTGATTCAAGGGAAACTCAGTATTTTTATTAACAAATCCCACTTCTGAATTTCGAGTCGTTGCAGTCTGCTCAAATTAGCAAATATCACCAGCCCACAGCTTTCATCTCTTTTCTCATTCATCGGTACCTTGGATGAAATGTCTGAGTTTGCTTTTCTGTAAGCCAGACCCAACTGACTGAAGCTGCCAGATCTGAATCTCATTTTCATTGCTCCGTCCTTAATTAGAAGGTTAGAAATTTTTCGAGCCAGAAAAAAAACAAATCTTCCTTTCTGTTTTCCTGAGGCACCTGGGGCAGGTCACTGACAGAGCTGAGAAACCATTTCAGCCAGGCTGTGATGGGAAGGGCCATCCTCAGTCTCTCCACACTTCTAAGGGCACATAATTTGGAATTGGATTTAGGGTTCTGTATTGGTTTTTACCTTCCCTTCCTCTCCCCAGCCCAAGGAAAACATTTAAGGAATCTTTCCTGTTTTCACTTAAAAATCACCAAATAACCTTGCAGTGTTCATCGCTGTCCCTGTATAATCGTTGTAGGCAGTGCTAAGATTCCAGCTGATTGAGTTTATTGATTTCTGAGCGATCTCTGGAGTGTTATTTCACATTCATGATCTGTCAGCATTGTGTAGACAGCCTGCGTTAGAGAATTTTGTATTTATTATGCTTGAAACTACTGCTCTGCAAACTTTCATTTTGGGGGTTGAATGGATACAAGAACACAAGGGACAATATGCACAGGAAGCTGTGGTTCTCTCTACAAACCACTTTGTATTTGAATATTTCAGAAATTTAAAAAAAAAAAATTAAGAAAATTTGGAAAAGCATATCCAGGACAAATTTCTTTCTTATTTTCTGTAGTAATTGAGTCGAGCCTCAGAGCACAGGCACATACCAATTTGGATGGTCAGGGGAGGAAGGAAAACAAGCCATGCTGTCCTGCATTCTTTATGTGAGGCACATTTTTCCATAAAAAACCTTCACTCTTTGGTATGTCTGACAAATTGGTTTTTAATTTCCTACACCAGTATTTTCTAATTACTGCTGATGCTTGAACTCATTCCTGAGCTACATCCTAACTCCAGAAACCCTCTGCAAACCTTGCCCTGCTCCATTCCTTTCCAAAGCTCAGCCATCAGGTTGTAGGAAGGAGCTTTAGGAAGTGTCACTGTGCTGTCCCAGCCCTCCCATGTCCCCTGTGCCCTGCAGCAGTGCAGCTCCCGGGATGCCTCTGCCTTCCTCTCGGAGCTATTCCAGGCAAGAGCTAGGTAATGTTTTCCCTTAGAAACCCCTCCGAGGGCTTGCCCTGAGCTGCAGTGCTGCACTCTCTGAAAGGATGCTCTTACAGCGAGAGACCAAAATGCCTCACGAAAACAGCTCCGAAACGTTGTGCACAGACAAAAGCAAGGTCTGCTTTTGCACAGACCTTGACGTGATGGAGTCAGAGCAGGGCCAGGGCTGTGTCTATCAGCACCATGCATTAAACCTTCCCTACTGGGTCATTTCATAAAGCAAGTGTTAAAATTGCCAGGAAATGGCAAACCAGTTTGAAATCAATGGAATTCAACAATCTTTAGAAAAAAAAAAGGCGAGTTTTAATTCTTGATGTCGTGCATCGTTTGCATGATTTTCAGTGGGACGTTGAACGTGACGTGATCAAGTCAGAGCAGGGCCAGGCCTGTGTCTTATCAGCACCATGCATTAAACCTTCCCTACTGGGTCATTTCATAAAGCAAGTGTTAAAATTGCCAGGAAATGGCAAACCAGTTTGAAATCAATGGAATTCAACAATCGTTTTTTTTAAAAAAAGGCAAGTTTTAATTCTTGACATCATGCATAGTTTGCATGTTTTTCAGTGGGACTCCTGGGGACATGAGATGGGTTTATATCAGTTAGCAATTACCCATCCTGGACTCTAAAAGGCTTATCCCATTCATTTTCCTGTTGCTTAGCTCATTACAGTAATTATCAGGAGCAGTGTTTTTTGGGGAGATGAGTGGGGAGTTGTGTTAGACCTTGGGCAAAATGCTCTTCAAGGGGAAAACTCAGATTATCCCCTTTGAATGAGCAGAGAGCAATCAAAGTAATTTTCTCACATATTGAATGGTTTTTTTCTTTTTTCCCCTTATCAAGCGTTTTTTCCTGCTTATCCTTGGCTGGGAACTTCAGTCTCTCACATGATGTAAACAGCAGCTCCCCAACCAAGAGCTCCATCCATCTTGTCTGTCATTAACTTTCCACTTTCCCATCTGCCATCAACCGGGGCTGTGGATCCTGGAAATATCAGCCTGATCTGTCAGCAGCTTCCCTCTGTTTCTCGGAGCCACCCAGTCCCATCACAGATTGCTATTTTTTTGTTCTTATACAATGATGTTTTTCTCGTTACTCTTCTATGAAAACTCTTCTCTTTCTGCTGTGGCTTTTTCTTCTTGCTGTGGCTGTGCTGCAGTTAATGAGGAGTCAGCTTTAAAAAGTTGGTTCAGGTGTCTCAGAGTTCAGAGGTTCCTCTGCCCTCAGTGTGAGCCCTAACTCTGTGACACAGCCCCCAGGGGAACATGACCAACCACTTCCACAGCATAGGTACTGCTTTGCTTTCTAATATTATTCCCTCATTTTGGAATATTCTGATTGCTCCATTGAATTTTCACTGATGTTTGCTTAAATTTAGTTGCTTTTGTTAGCTGCTTATAATATTTGGCAACATTCTTCTTTAAAAACAATGATTGGAAATCTTGTTTGCATAAAGCTAAATTATTAAGCTGGGCTTTTTTTTTTTTTTTCCCCTGTGATTTGGGGCAGCCAAGCCATTTCTGCTCTTTTAAATGATTTCTTCCTCTAGTTACTGAATGAAGGTTAACATTCCAAGATGACAGAGGGGAATCACCTCCAGAAAGTCAGTGGCAGGTGACTGCAGGGGTGGGATGTGCTGAAGGATTCGGGTGCTGCTGTGGCGAGACGAGCGAGGTCAGAGGCAGAAGTGGCAGTGATGAAGATGCATTGCCACAGAAACAGGAAATCTGTGGGGAAACATGCAGGCTTGAGCTAAATGCCAATAAACGTAGCAAAAAGCAGACAAGATAGGTGTTAAAGATGAACAAGGGGATTCATGGGCTGGGGAGGGGTGTGGAGAGTGCTCAGGAAAGGAGGACTCTGTGATGCTGGGGTGGAGCCCTATCCAGCAGTGCTGGTCTGAACAGACACCTGAGAATCCCCACCTTTGCCTCTGAGTCAAAGGCATTGTGCCATAGCCTCATATCTCTGATGGGTTTAAATGTGGTTTGATGGATCCTGTGGAGTCGAGTGCGAGGGCAGGCGAGTGCCTGAGGAGAATCTTGGTTTTCCTTCTCCCCCACAGTGGGTCTGTGTGGTGACATGGCTCTGAGCAAAGGCAGGAAATTGTGCAAATTCATAGCAAGCTGAAAATTATTCAGCCTAATATTTAGAGGAACAATTAAGGTAAATGGTAACAAGCTTAGCATCAAATTGATATTAACCTCTCAATTTTGCCAAAACTCTGCCTTAAA
The DNA here is from genome assembly GCA_013397895.1 of Origma solitaria. NCBI lineage: Eukaryota > Metazoa > Chordata > Aves > Passeriformes > Acanthizidae > Origma > Origma solitaria. The sequence continues at coordinate 408,317 of VZRL01000793.1, forward strand.
CTACCTGTGCTTTGCTCTGCTGCTCGCTGCTCCTGGGGAAGAAATAAGAAATTCAGAGTGACCTCCAGAAACCTTCCCAAGAGGAAGAAAATCTTTAAAAGATGAAAGCCTCTCCACCCAAGAGTCTCCAAATATAACTTGGCTGTTTTTTTATGAAGTCCATGGTGAGAAACCCCTGTCCACTGCAGATGTGCTGTGCTCAAACAGTGAGGGCTCCTTCTCCTGGAAGGGAAGGGTTAGCTGTGAGGACAGACCACTGCACACAGCATTTTTGTCCTTGAACTGCCTCTCACATTTATTCCAAGCTCAGCTGAGTCTCAGCTTCATGCACTGACTAATCTCCAAGCCAAGCCCAAAGTTTCCTGGCTCTGCATTTGTCTCTGTTTGCCTCGTGCTGGCACTGAGCTGCTTGGAAGCATTTCTGCCTAAGTCTGAGCACCACAGACTGAGAGTGTGTTGGACACCCAGCGTGGGCAGGGAGGGAGACACAAGCCCTGCAAAACACTTTTTCTCCCTCAGATCCCTCTTACCCTCACTGATACTCCTGGAGAGCTGCACTCATCTGGATTGAAGGTAGAAAGAGCAGAGTAAGCGCCTTCCTTGTGTCTTTTCTGTCCTCTTTGCTGGGTTTAGTATTACACCGAGACAGAAAACCCTCAGGGGTGGGATTCTGTCACAATGCCACAGTCGCTCTGGCAAGGGAAACACAGCCTTTAGAAGTTAGTCAATAAAATCTAAATCGCAGCAGGAATAATAAATGTCTTTCTAGGGGAGCTCATGATATCCACACTCAGCACAGCATTTTCAGCACACCCTCTTTGCTGGGCTTGATCGGTTAATGAAGGAATGAGCAAGAATATAACAGAATATTCAGCTCCAACCTTCTCAAATTCACCTCATGAGTCTTATTGCAGTTGGAATAGGATGGGACAAAGGGATAATGGTCCATTGCTGGCCTAAGCTGTTCATGGAATCTCTGCTGGTTCTGGGGAGAGATGGGATTCCCTTCCTGCAGGGGCTAGGGGCTTGGACCCCCTGTGAGACAGAGATACAGCGATTTTTGTCACCAGAGCTCAGGAATTCTAGCAACTGTTCTTTGCTTCTCCAGTGAAGGCCTGTCCTGGCAGAAGAAATGTTTCTTTTTGGGTCAATTTACAAAACTGTAGAAGGAATTGGAAGTTTTTAATAGTTCCACTGCTATTCAATTCCGTGTGGAAATGAACTGACTTAAAAGGTTTTAAAGACTCTGGCTATTCATGACTTCCCTAATTTGTAGCATTTTTGAGGTGTTTTATCTGTACCTGTCAGGGATCAGAACTTAGGGCAAAAGAAGGCAACTGGGACTGGAGTTTGTCTTTAACTTCCTGTGAAGGAAGGGGTCCATAGGACAGCCCCAATTTCAGGAGTGCCCTCTTTGTGTCCCTGGGGTCTGTAATGCCAGCGCTCACCCCGGGGAGTTCCTGTCCCAGAGGGTTTCAGGACATTCCATTGGTTAAGGGAAAATGTGGATTTGGCAAACAAATTCCTGTCCTCTGTTTATAAAAAACCTTTTATTTTAGAGTTTGTATTTCTTCTTTAATATCAACTGAGCATTTCAATGCATTGTAACAGGTATTTTAATTTTTTTTTGTGTGAATATGATGAACACGTAAAGATATTTTTTTATTTTCCTGCATGGCCATATTTAACAAGGTTTTCTCCTTACAAGTGGCAGCTTTCAAACAGCTGCAACTGTGGGAGCTGTGCTCTTACTGTGCTTTTATGTAAACACAACCTAGCACTTAAATCTCATACTATTCTTTCATTCTGGCAGAAGTTGTTTTCTTCACGCTCTTTTCATTATTTTTAAGCCATTGAACTCTCATTCCTACAAATTCTAGAGCCGCACAAAGGCCAAGCAAAGCAAGAGCGCTGATTTGCCGTTGGCAGGGGGAAGGGGAATATTTTCATGAGGATGGGATTCGTGGCACAAAGTCAATAATAAAGCAATATTTATAGAACTTGGAGATGATTGTAAACATACTTCAAAAATTCCCTTCAGCAGCACTGAAAATGTAATAATCGGTGATCACAAGTGCTTGAGTTATTTTTTCTGTTCTCACAGCCAGGCATTCTTGTAATACTCTTCTTGCTGTTTCCACTCCTATCTTAATATAATTCTGATGCAAACAATAAACAGAGCAGGAAACCAATTAATCAGGCCTTGGGTGAAGTGACTCCAGCAGTCAGCAGCACTCAGTGCAAGGCTCAGCTGAGCTCTGAACCTGTGAATCGCCATCTCTGATGCACCTTTGGTGCTTCCTTCGTGCAGGGTCCTTTCTAATGAAGATGTTCCAAGGAAAGATGATCTGTGTGGTCTTTTGGGGCACAGAAAGTGCTGCTGGGTTTGTTCAGTGCCTGTACACACCGTCCCCAGCGTTTGAAGGTGATGCTTAACCAGGATGCTTAAGGTGATGCTTAATTTGAAGGTGATGTTAAACCAGGAACTGATTCTTGGTTTAACTCGTGGTTCAGTGGCCAGACAAGAGGAGCTCTGTTCCTAAGGCTGCACAGCTGAACAGGAAAGGCTGAACTCAGAGCAGCTGCCTGCACAGCAGAGCTCCCAAAGATTCCTGTCTACGTGGGGTCACTATGCATAGGATCAGGTCAGGAGTAGATACAATTAACCTGGAAGAAAGAAATATCTTTCTTTAGCCCAATATTCTGACTGTGCCAGACTGTCAATTTTGAGGGGCAAGAGATGCACAAGATCATCAGAAGAGCTCACAGTTCCTCTTCAGCTTGGGGAGCAGTTTGCTCTCCTCGATAGAGTTTGGGAAGGGCTTTCCTGTGTTTTGTCATAACAAAAATGGAAATATGGCCATAATCCTGCTGAAATGAGTGAGTCAAGTTAAAGCCTAAAGAAAGCTCCCAGTGATGGGAGGGTTGGACTCATCTTGCAGGGCAGTTTTTCTTGCTCTCCAGAAACGTTCTCTGAAGGCAGTCAGCCCTGAGGTGTTTGCTCTGCACGCCAAAGCTGATTCCACCTGCAGGATGGTAAATGCTGCATTTTACCTCCTGGTTGGGCTTGTTTTGGTCTGGCCCTCCCAGGACAGCTGCGATTGAGGCTGGGAGGGTTTAACTGGCCGGGCTGCTCCAGCAGAGCCTGAAACAGCCACGCCTGAGTTTGGGACTGTTCAGCTCCAGCTCAGCGCTTGACAAAATGACACCTTCTTCCTCCAGTGCCTCAGGCAGCTTCATGTAGGATTGCTGTCCCTCACAAAGGATTTTTCCAGACTGTTCCTTGTACCATGATGCTGCTTGTTTTTTCTGCTCGTTTTAAACTTGTGTAACTCCAAACAGAATTTGGGCCTGAATATAAATCTCGTGCATGACAAACTCGCAGAGCAGCATTAGAAAAGGAGCAGTAATTCTAGCGTATCCTCATTAATTGATAGGTGCAGTTACAATTCACTGTGTGCAGCTAAGCTGTGGCAGAAGTACAGAATTCCTTCTCGCCTTTACCTGTCTGTTAGAGGCAAATAAAACTGCAGCACAGCAATGCTCCTGCTGGAAAGGCATGTGAGGGAGATGGAAATGCTCCCAACACCAGAGCCACTCCTTCTCCTGTTCTCAGTCTGTTCACTCCATCTCTGTCCCCTTCGTGAGTCCATGCTTTCACTTACTGCATGGAAAGGTACTCAAACATGAGAAAGAATAAGATAATAATCTTTTAAAAGTGCAATTTCCCGTGCCACTGTGGAAGGCCAGGGCTGGCTGTAGTCTCTGCTCTTTCCTGATGGTGGGACTGGGTTGAATTTGTCCAACTGCTGCAGACAAAGCCCTTGGGAATTTCTAGAGGTTGAACACGAAAGGCTCCAGATCCCCAGCCCACCCCAAAGAGCTGCCCCCAAACCCCCCCAAGGCAGGGCACATTCAGGGGACAATCCTCCTACTGTCACAGAGGTGCCCTGGCAGCACAGAACCCCTTCTGCTCTGCCTCAGCACCACCCTTACATCTCAGGTTCACTCCTGGGTTGCCCTCAGCGTTTCTGGCTCAGCCTCTCCATTAACATGTGCCGTGAAAAGGGGCGAGGACCATTGGGATAGTCAGCAGTGGCTCATTTAGAGGGGTGGCAGCAAAGCTTTGAGAAGTTTTTCTTTATTTTTAAAGCAAAACTCCACTGGGATAAATATCTGTAGGTCTGTCATGATACCCAGTAAGGAACTGGTTTATCCAGAGTAGGATACAGACTTGTATCGTAGACTTTGGATGACACTTGTTAATACATTTGAACAGTCTTTCCTTTGTCATTTTAGAGGAAAACCCCTGAAACACAATTTTTCAGAGGCAACAGATAAAAGAATGAAGCATTAATAACTTTTAAAAGACCCCACAAAGTGATTTGTGTAAAAGAAATAGGGGGAAATAACTGTAGTGAACAGATCAGTGCTTGTGGAGATCATTCACGTTTGGCAGTAAAGGTCAGAGTGGGATCACATGGCAGTTCTCCCACCTGGGTGTTCAGGTTAAAAAGATGCTTTATGAGGAGTCCTCCTCTGTTATCAGCCTCTTAAAGGTGTCTGCTGCTGCAGAGCCCTTTTCTCCTTTGTTATTGCATGGCAATTTTCCAAAGGTAGGGAGCAGCCTCTTGTTTGATCTGCTGCAGTTCCTGCACTTGTGCAGAACCAAAGGGTTGGTGTTGTCTGGGGGAGAGCATCAGTAACATCCAGGGGGTTTAATGAAAATCAACATCTGCAGGGTTCACCCTAAGTGTGGCAATGAGCTCCCCCCCTGCTCTCCATTAAAATAATCTGCTTTAATTCTTCTCTCTCTGCCTGTGTTTGGCTTTCTCTCTGGTTCCAGCCCTGCTCTGTGTGGGAATGCAGAGAGCTTGGAGTGCAGTTTGTTGGGGCAGGACAGGACTGTGAGAGTCCCTCTGGCCCTGGGGACGAGGGAGGCTCTGCACACTTGATGCTTCAAACAGGCTGGTAAAAAAAATATGAAGCAGACACAGCAGTGCAGGGAAAAGGGAATTTACCTCGGTTCAATAGGATCCGAGGGGCCCAGACTCATCAAAGGTGGAAAATGCCATGGAGCGAGGGACGAGCTGGAACCCTCCATACAACGCGTACTAGATTTTTATGGACTTCACCAAATTAGCATATCTACCTAAAATCCCCCAATAAGAAACTTAATAAGTGAATAATTGCCCCCTATTCTAATGAACCTCCCCCAAATGAGACCACAGCCTAATTTACAAAAACATGTTCCAAGGGAGAAGAGCTTGGAGCCTCTAGTTCTGAGAGAATGTGAATGTTTGCTCTTCCTCGCTTTGCAGGAGCCCAAACTGAGCTAAATCTCAAACTGCAAGGGTTGTGAACATGTGGGGCTAAAGTACAAGGAGTGTTCGTGCAGGGCACGAGGAGTGTGTGTAGAGGGCAACAGGGAAGGGAAAGGGTATAAAATATATAAAAAGGGTATAAAAAGGAAATACAAAGATCACCGGCATCACACTCACAGCCGTTCCCTCTGTCCCTCACAAGTTTATTTGGTGCCAGCCTGCCTGGAGATGCCAGGGCAGAGCTGGGATGAGATTGTGCCTTCTGAAGGCTTTGCTCCCTGACTTAGCACAGTTTCTACTCAATGGAGTAGGGATATATTTGAATCTCTTCGGTTTTTATGGAACTCTGGGTTTTATGAATCCAGCTTTTAACATCTGATAAAGCAGCTCAGAAGCTGAAGATAATCTGCCTTTTCACTTCAAAGAGTGTCTATCAGACCTTCATTTTCTGCTCTTTGTCAGGAGGAAACTCTTAATTTTTGAACACAGAAAAATATTTTGAAATAAACAACTCAGGTGGGAGAAGAAAACCCAAATTTTTAAGATATTTAGATGTGGACTGTAAGTCCTTGAAATAAAATACACTGATGTATTTCAACATTTTTAATAACACTTTGAGTTGGGGTGAGAAATTTTGACTTCACTAATTCTGACATTCTCATTATGCCTCTCTGTGTTTAATCTTAATCACTTGGGGTATCATAATGCTGATTAATTTGTCTTTTGGAGGATCTCTTTTATATTAAAGTTCTGTCTGGCTTTTTTTTTTTTAACACTGCACAAAGAAACAAAAACTAATTAATTGCATTAATAACATTTTTTAGGTTCCTGTACTTTGTCTCACACTCAGACTTTGCCATAAAGTTACTGCGCAATGCACTGCTGGGATTTTCAGATGATAATAATCCATGGATTTTGTCAGTGGGCTCTCTATTCTCCTTGTGCCTGTAATGCAGGTTTAGTTTTTCCAGTTCATGGTCTACTTCGCAGTCAGACTGAGCCAGAATTACCTTGGGACAGTGGTGGAAATACTTACTCCAACAGATGGCTCTTTGTACAGTAGTTGTGCACGGGGAGTGTTTGTAGCTCTGTGAACATAAATTCCTGGGAACTGAGTGTTCGGCAGTTCTAAATTATTTTGTGTGAGATTGCACTCTGTACCTGCTCATCTCAAAATTCTACAAAACAGTTGAAAGTGAGCAAATCTTAATCCTGTTTCACTTCCCCTAAAATAATCCCAGCTAATGCCCTAGGCCTGTCAGCCGCACAGAAAGAGAAAAGAAAATGATTTTTCATAATTGAGGTTTCCTTCTCCAGCAGCTTTTGGGAAGTGGATGTGGCTCTGTGAGCATTAGAGCATAATGCTTCCCATTGGGTGTCAGCCTTGGACAATTAGTAAGCAAAAGCCATCACCAGAAGGCAAAAAGAGAAAAGGGATTAAAAAGAATTAAATGAGGCAAAAGAAATTCAATAATTTCCATATGTAAGGAAAGGATATAATAAGACAGTGATGCACTGCAAATTTATCTCTGGAGTAAAATCAGTCTTTATAAACATACAATGCCTTCCTTTACCCTCCGGTGGAGTCCTTCACTCCACAAGTCTCAGTCCCACAATTCAGGGGCAAACTTGTGTGTTCGTGCTGCAGAAAGAGTGCCATTCACACTGGAGCTGAGCAGAGGTGATTTATCTTCACCCCCTGGTTAGTGGCCCTTAAGAATTTCCTATCGGCGCCAAAGCCTGCATGTAAAAAGATGAAATTGTGCGTACAGTAATGGCCAGCCCGTGATCTCTTTGCAAGAACAGCAGCTCCTGGCTGGAATATCATGGGAAGGGCTCAGCATTTCTGCAGCCAGCCAGTTTAGAAAATAACCCCAACCGCACGGAGCAACAGGTAAATAACAGCAGCATTAATGGAACTGAACGGCTCCTCACCTATCCCAATAGCTTACAGCCATCCCTCTCTGATAAAGCTCTGACAGCAGCCACAGAACCTGAGCACTTCTATCAACAGACCTGCCCTAGGGATTTTACCTCCAGAAAAACTGAAGGAGTCTTTGCTCTCAGTGGCTCCTAAGGGTCTGTCGCAGGTGATGACCGTGTCCTGTGGCTCCTGCTCTAATGAAAATGCCTTTAAAGCAATATTCGTGTGGTACAGAAACAAGGAGAGGGGCCATAATAATGTCACACAAAAAGGGGCACAAAGGGCTCCTGCCCTGGGGTTTGCCAACCTGGTGGGTGAGCATTCCCTCCCCAGCAGAGGAACACTGCCCTGCAGCCTGGCAGGGGCAGCTCCCTGCCCCGGGACTGTGGCACAGAGAGCATCCAGCCAAGGGCACAGCTGCCTCCCTTGGGATGCTGCCTGGAGATCTCTGATCTGCACCAACAGGGGCTGTGGAGAACATCAGCCCACAGGGAAGGAAAAACCCAGCAGGAAAAGAAAGGTTAGAAATGAACATTTTGTATCTGCCACCAGTGGCTGCTCTCTCTCTGCAGCTTCTGGCATACCAGGAATGGTGCTTGGCTCTCTGAGTCCGAGTGCTTCCATCCAAACTGGCCAGGTCCTCTGCATTTGTTTTGGTCTTTTTCTTAGGGGGATGGAATAAATTAGGGAAAATGCCTGGAAACGTGATCCAAGCAGCAGCATTGGCATTTGATTCAAGCACATTACGGGGATGAGATGTTGGGTTGTTGGGGTGATTTTTTATGTTTCCACAGGGCATGTTGCTAAATAGCCTGGGCAGGAGAACAAAGCAGCTGCAAAAGCAATGAGGCAGAGAAAAAGCTAAAACCTGGCCTTACTGGGAAAGAAGTGCAAACAGACCTTGCCAAGACCAGACACAAAGCAAGGAGGGCTGGAGACCAGGAAAAAGAGGCTTAGAAAGAATAATTGGAATGAAGTTGTAAGGTTTATTGTACAGAAACCTAGATCAGGGGAGAGGAGAGCCAGAGGCAAATGTTCTGTAACAGAACCCAGCTCAGAGCTCAGCCCAAATGTGGAAGAGGCTGAAAAGTACCAAGGTCAGAGAGAGTTTTCAAATCCCATGTTTTAACACCTGCAGGAGTGGAAGTTGAATTGCTAAAAATCAAACTATAAATACCTGTTAGTAGTTTCATGTTTGTAATACACAAGTTATCTGTTAAAAGGATAAAACCCCAATAATTAAGCATCTGCAGAACATGTAGATTGATAACAGGAAAAGAACTTTTACTCCAGAGCTCCCAGTGGCTTTTTTCCCACTGACAGCACAGGACTGTCTGCATTAGTATTAACTGCAGGCTCCCTCTAGTATGCAGCATTGGAGGAAACTCTGATAATATAAACTTAATTACTTCTTTCTTTAAGCCACAGTTTTCAAAGAGATTTTTGAAAGCTAGATTTTGAACTAAAAAAGGAATTTGAGCTGCTTTTTTTAGGTTTCAAGTTGCAAAAGGACACTGAAAAGAGACTATTTTAAGAGTATAGAATAATTACAGCTGGTTTAATATGTAAGGTGTGATGCCATATACAGTGCAAAAACAAATCAACTCTGTACACATCATAAAATCATCAGGGCTTATAAAAACATCCTGGCAACCAGCAGCCAGGGAGCCACAGAAATCTGAAACTATGGCAACTCTGTGTGGGAAGAAGCATTCATTGGAGAGAGAGAGAGAGATTAAAAACAATAGCCCCGAAATGTGTCTATCAGCTTGGGTCCTCATTTTCGCAGCAGTTTATACCTTTTCAGCTTCCCAAGTAGGATTCTTCTCCTGCAGCTTTCAGAACAGCTGTCTGGGTAGTTATTTTGAGGAAAACTTGGTGCTTTCCAACAATGCAGGTGCTGGGAGGGCAGCTCTGGCAGCCTGCTCTTGTATGCACTGATTTGTGAAATGAAGAGACAAAGCGCAAGTTTGAAACCATAAAAAGTGCAGGGGAAAAAAGGGAAAAAATCAACTTCTCCCCTTGGATGGATGTTTGCAGCCCCTGCTGTTTCAGAAGCATTCTGGATGGGTTGGACTGCACCACCTGAGCTGTCCTGTGCCAGAGGCTGCGGTGCCTCTGGAATGGGATGTGGGCTGGAAATCTAAAACTCATCAGCAACTTTCTGCGGCTCATTGTTCTTTGATTCGCTGCCTCCATTTCGGCTCCGGTTTAATCCAGCTCCTGGTCAGAATCCTAACGACGTGGGTTCCTTCTGTGGAACAGGAACAGGAGATAACGGAGCCCCCCGGCTCCATGTCCCTGTAAAGGGCAGGGAGATGAGTGTGACACACTCAGCTGAGGATTTGCTGCAGGTTCAGAGCTCTGGGTGTGTGTCTGAATGAGAGGAGCTGCACCTGCAAGAGTCCAACCAGGGGCCAGGTCCCTTTCTGGGTCAGTGAAACCATTCTGTATTTATTTTTCTGTTAATCACAGTTTTGCACAGTTAACGCTCCACCTTCATGATACATTCTCTTCAAATCACTCACCCTCTCCTGAGGTCCCTAGGGAGTGGAAGCTGCAGCTGATTTCAGGGCAGAGAGGGTTTCTGCTGCTCCACCCTGCAGCATGCAGAGCTCCTGTGCACCTGCTTGCATGCCCTGCAGCCAAGGAGGGAGCAGAGCAGGTCCCCATGGCCTAAGAGTAAACACATCAATGGATGTCTGATCGTGCCTTTGGGAAGTCTGGTCCTATTTAACAGAAATTGTAGGAGTGTTTTGATGTTTCTTTTTATGTGTGGATACATTCCAGCAGTGAATGACATTTCTATGCCTTCTATACCTATCTAGAAAACTGAATTCTAGCCTGATTGAAGGTGCTGGTCTATGACGCCCCCCAAATTTTATTTAAATATCACAATACAGCAGCAACAATGTGCTCAAACTCAGAAAGAAGCTGCTAGAAGCTCAGCATAAAGAGTGTGTGGCTGATGTGGTCATTTGTTTGAAACCCTTCTTAAAATTCTGTAGATGAAGAAGCTCTGTCTACATATCATCCCAGGCAAGGAGAATTGCCAAAAAAAAATCTGATGGTATGGCTTATTTATCTTCTTGTTTGAAACACTGCGGGAATTTATGTGTGGCTTAGCAAGGTGCATTCCTGATCTATAGCACTGAGCTGTCAGACTCTCAGATGTGCTCAGATATTCTGTCTACTTTCCCGTTAAGTTAGGGGAACATTAATGGAGTTTTGCTAATTTTTAAGTATGACAGTTACATGAGCTGTTTTGTCTATAAATTTGAAATATATGAGTTTAGAGTAACTTACGCCCTTCTGAAGAGCTGGCAACTCCTCAGTGCTGGTGTCAGAGCAGGAGCTCCAGTTCCCTGCAGTGTGGGTGGGCACCAACTGTGCTCACCTGGGGCAGGGAATTGAGGCTCAGCCAGGATGAACCTTAGAGTGACTGGCCCCAAGCAGGCCCAGAGACCCTTCAGAGACACAGTCAGAGCAGTGGGGATTTGCTTTATTCGGCAATAAATCAATTATTTATTTATTGGGTGTGGGGATTCACTCCTCCAAACACACACCCCGGCACTGCAAAACACACAATATTATGGTAACATTCATGAATATCCATCACATTCCCCGGGACAGGAGTGGTTATACAAATCATTTCTGGGCAATCATTAATATCATTAGCTGTGTGCCACGCATGAGCTGTGTGTCCTGGTGGTCTTTGGGGGTCTGCTCGTGATGAAGATCTGGAGTCTTCATCACAGTGCACTTTTCGCCTTTCTCTCTGGAGCATGGGCAGTCCTTGGTGGGTGATTCAGGGTTTCTGTGCTGGCCTCAGACAGATCCTTGTCTCTCTTACCTTGACAAGATTAAGGGAATTCTGTTTTTCTGGGTTTAGAATTCACATATTCTGTCTCTCAGTAGTTAACTTGAGTTACCTGTTGACCACCCATCTCTCAAGAGAGGGAATGTCACTGAAGTCAAGGTGTGTTACAAGCTCACAGGAAAGGTGGGCAGCCATGTGAAAAGGGATAAATCCCAGTGCTGAACAGATTTGAGGGCTGGGAGGAACGAGAGGAGGGTGGCAGAGGACAGCTGTGCCTGGATTGGATCAGAGCAAACATCACTCTGTGATCTGCGTTCAGTGCCAGCCTGCTCACAGAAACAGCGAGGCACACTCTGAGCCACTGATTCCTGATGTTATCCTTTCCGGAGTGTCTCTGGCAGAGCTCAGCTGTGGAATGGGCGCTCTCTTTAAAAAGTGATCTGCTGATAGCTGCTCAAATACAAACGTGTTGGATCCAGTGCATTCTCTGACAACACAGGGTTAATTCTCACATATAAATGAGGATGGGGAAGCCAAAGGCTCATTAAACTTTAATAAATTAGAAAGTTGAAGAGAATAATATATACTCTGTCATGGGTTTACTTTTATTTTTAGATTATTTCCTTGACTGTAGAAAAGACTCTGCTTTGAATTAATGACAGTCCTGTGAGTAAGATTTTTGGGGCTTGATTATGAAAATCATTGCTTTATTCTGGGGA
>VZRL01000793.1:420119-471589 GCA_013397895.1 Origma solitaria
AAAAAAAAAAAAGAGCAACTGCCAAGGTATGTTGTTTTCCTGGACACTTCACACTCCAGGCAGTGGTGTGAGCCCATCTTATTTTTCCATATATATTAAAACCAAACTTTTGATGTTAACAGCTTTCAGTCCTTCTCCCCCTCAATTGCTGCTGCTCTGCCCTGAAGCAGCAGAGCTCTGTAGTCTCCTAATAAGTCTCCCTTACTAAGGAAAGGAATGCTTTTATTTTTAGACCATCAAAAATTGGCTGCTTTGTGTAGGCTGTCTAATGAAGGTGGAGCACAATCCCCGCTCACCTCTGTTCAGAGGTGTTTAGACAGAGTTTAACCAGCAATAATTCAAAGACCTGCTGATATAATTAGAAAAGTGCTGGCTGAGCGTGGGTGTGCACTGCAGTTTTCAAAGATATCCACAGCCCTCATAATCTCAGCCTACTTGGATGAAGAAAAAAGCCTTTGAGGGAAGGCATATTCGCAAAATGTACAATACAGGAGGCCTCAAGAAACTGGGTATTTTTTCACCTAAGCCTTCTACAAATCTTGTCTCCTTTGGAACAGGCAGATTAAAAGGAATCGTATTGTTAAGTACCAGGCAGGCACAATTCCCAGCGATGGAACAGCCTGGCTGCTTGGAAGGCAAAATGCATTCCTCCGAAATCCCAGATTGAGATACAGCAACAATCTCTGAGATCACTCTTTTCTCCATATCAAAATATGTTATAGTATTGAATCAGGTGAACATGAAAGCTTTCTGAGACACCACAAGCTTTGGGAATCCTTCCTTTAAGCCTTTTTAAACCCCACTGCATATTGTGCATTGATTTTTCCCACCTATATTCATATTCGGTTTTCATTTCATTTTGCTTTCACTCCAGTAAGCAAATCCCTTAATTACTTTGCTGCTGATAGCTGCCCCCAGCTGTGTGTCTGGGTGGGAGGAGGCTGCAGAGGGGAGCCTCAGAAACTCCTGGAGTGGAGAGGACAGGCTGGGCTGGGCAGGGGCTCCTCTGAACACACAAATTGGCTCAGGGGGGCTGAAAGAGGAAACTCCAGAGCTGTGTGACTGCAGATTGCATTGTGCTGTCTTTACTCATAAACTTCTGGGAAAGGAATTGCCAGGAATTATTTCTGTGTTCTTAACCAACTGCACTGGGGGCTCTGCATTAAATGGGTTTTTCATGCCATCTTCTGAATGCCACCATGGCACAGTGAGCCACATCATATCTAAACAAAACCAGAGGAAGAGGGGAGCCTCTGATCATGGTTTTCATTTTGGGGCACTCTGGTTTGGATTTGAGCTCAAGTAGAAGGAGGCACATGAAGTTTCATTACTATTTCATTTTCAGTTTTGTGAAGAACATCCTTCTTTCCTGCATTTCTTGCCAGGTATTCTTCTGGCACACCTTCTTCCTCTGTGGCCTAACCTGCCAGGGAGTTTGGGGAGAGAAAGACAATTTTCAGCAGTAAATGCCCACTGAAATGAGTGGTGAGGGGTAGTTTATGTGCCTGGCACAAATATTAGGTGTGCATCTAAATCTTTGCAAGGACATAGTTATAATGCACCCTTACACATAATACAGATTTTTTTACAACAAAGTTGTCATCAAAATTGTCCCCGAACAGCAGCTGGGTCATTATGGAGTAGCTTTTGAAATGGAAAAGGTCGGGGAAATAACCAGCTGCTTCCTCATCCTGCTTTCACTCTGGGCTAAATTATTATTTCCCTAATTAATAATCTGCATGCAGATTAAAATGATTACTCTACAATATATATTGCATGACAATAAAACAGTGACAGCAAATTATGCTTCAGTGTGCATAACAGCTTAACTCTCTAAACAGAAGATGTTTTCTAACACTCAATTCATGTCCTTCTGCTGATGATTAAACTCTCACTGATTTTGTTTTTATTAGTCCTCAGTCATTATTGTTCTTTTGTCACTATGGGGTCTTTAGAATTAGCCATAATGGCTCAGAAGCGTGGCTGCTGCTGCATTCCCTGTTAAATCAAGTCACCTCTCTAGTTGTCAGGGACTAAAATCAAACCCCTTTGTTATCATGTTCCACAACCCTTTAAATATTGATTATTGTGACTATGCAGAGCTGCTGAAAATTTATTTTTGTTTAGCCTAGTTCAGAATGGGAAGAACTTCCATGCCAGCAGTGGCAATGCTTTCTCCTTGGGAGGGCAGCCTGGCAGCTCCTCCTCGCAGCACTGGCGTTCTGGGGGTCCCACCTGCCCTCTGGAGCTCGAGCCCTGCTACCTGCAGGCTGGAGATCATTTCAGGTGGGTTGGAGTTGTGCTTGGGTTGCTCTGGCTTGCCAAAGCTGCAGTTCCTTGGCAGCCTTGGAAGAGAATGACCCAGGGAGGCTTTGAGGGCTCCTGATCTTGTGGCTTGATCCACATCACCCAGGGAGTCACAGGGAACTGCTCACCTCACCTGTGATGAGGTTTCTTGATTGTCTAACCAGTCATTGTCTTCTCTGAACGCAGCAAGGAATAGATTTTCTGATATTTCTCTCCTATACTGAGCTTAATTAGCTAAACGAAACCTGCCTTGTCTCTTCTCACCATTAACTAAGAAGAATACAGGTCAAGTAATGTAACTAAATCCATCAATTCCATCCTTCAGCAGTGTGGCTTCATTTATATCGAGGTCTCCCTGAGAAAAAAATCTAAAATCATTGAAAGGTAAAATCACTGTGGTCTTTCAAGGAGCTCTCCTCATTTGTCATGTCCTTGCTGCTTTATCTCACTTCTCAGACACACTGTAAGTCTTTGTTGCAAATTATTTCCAAAGCTGTTAGTGCTGTTGAAAGGAAGAAGTCAGGTAAATGGAGAACTTTCTGTTCATATCTGCCTCCTTTCTGCTGGCAGCCTTGAGAGGAGTGTTGCCTTGTGAAAGCTCCACCTGCACTGACACCGTGGGAGCCTCTCCCACCACTGGAGGGTGTCACAGAAATCCCAAGGACTGTTCTCCTCCATAAAGGAGCTCCAGGGTGTAGGACACTGCTGACTGCTGCTCCTCAGGGTTCTAGCCTGGGCTGCTCTCCTGTCACAGCATTTGTCATGTATCCCATTAAAGTCTCTCTGCAGAGTGCTTAGCCATGAATGCAGGAACACACTTGCCTTCTAAAATTCCCTTTCTGCTTCAACAGCACTTACAATCCAATTTTCACCAGACGAGATGAATCGTGTCCTCACCAGCATGTTTGCAGTGGATGGAGAAGAGCAATCACACATTCTGATTTCCCTTCCTTCCTATCTGGTCCTGGTTTTTTTTCTGAGAGTCCTAAAGTAACTCAGCTTCTGTTTCTCTTACTGGTGTTAGCCCAGCCTCAGGTAAATCATAAATACCTTTAGGAGAGCCTGTAGGAAAAAGAGGCTGTGTTAAGGCATTAACAGCGCCTTGTCTGTGAGCCAGAGCCAGGCAGTGGCAGAAGACAGGGAAAAGCATCTGTTCCCTTCTTTTCGTGGAATCCCTTAGGTTGGGAAAGACCTGGAGGATGACTGAGTTGAGCCTGACCACTCAGGTCCTCTCCTGCATGGCTGGGGAAGAACTTGCTCCCCAAAGTTGGGAAGGTGTGTCGGGGAGCTGGTGTGGGAAGGGAATTTGTTGTTCTTCACTCACAAATTACAAACCTGAGTGAATGGCAGAGGCTGTGATGTGGCCGTGTCGGGGTTCAAGGCTGGAAATGCCATTATTCCAACTGATTTCCGTGGTGGATGAATGTGACCTGCTGACTCACACCTGGGATTCTGCCAAAACCATTTTCAGAGAACACCTCCATGGCAGACAAGGTGCAGTGGCCCCATTACTGTCACAACTGAAAAACAGGAGATGTCTCTTAAAGAATAGTTTGCCCATAAGTTCATTACCGGTTTTGAATATGTATTTATTCTGTTTTGTGCCTCAACCATACAAAAAAGTTTGTTCGAAATTGTCAGGAACCTCTCTGTTTAAAAGCAGACATGAATAGGTATCACCTCACATAATGCGTGTGTCTGACGTGTCCTACTTTCAGTGTTTATCTGGCCCAAAATCAGCTTTGTTTGCTGCTGGGAGGATCCCCAGCACTTCTGCTTCTCTGATACTCCATTTAGGTTTCAGAGAAGCCCAGGGGACACAGTTCTCTGAAAAGAGGGAAAAGCCAAGCAGGTCCCTTGGGAGTTGGGGACAGGAGAAGCTGAGTGCCAGGCTGGGGACCCTGCTCGGGACACTGTCCAGCCCTGTCCTGCCCCTGTGCCAGGGCAGGGTGGCACACCCTTCCCGAAGGGTTTTTGGGACTCGCAGCCCCAGTGAGGGCACTTGGTCTGATTCTGGCTCCTGCCGTGCCCTCCGTTTGCAGGTGCCACAGCTCGCGCCAAACACGGATGAGTTGCTGTTCCGTGCCCCAATCCCTAAACCCCTGAGAGATGGGCATTGCAGGAGTGCCTTCAGAGCCTTCCATCAGCTGCAGCTCTGAAATGCCCTCGGAAGGTGCCTGTTTGTGCTCACACAGAGCAGCCTTCTGTGCCCAGAACGAGTCTTTGTGAAGACCCCTCTGTGTTTCCCATTGCAGCCTGCTCTGCAGTGGGAGCAGACAAGAATTTCTTGGGTTATTGCATTCTCAGCTCTGCTTTGCTGATGATATTGAAGCCCTATACAAACATGGAGGAGTTGAGCCTTTCAGTGCCCATTTGGTGTCAATAAAGGTTATTAAGCCTCTGTTTGGACATGGCAGAGCTCTTTGCTGTTGGTTTTAATAAACACAGTGAAACAGAGCCATTTTAGAAACCCAACCACGGCAATAAAGTAGAATTCTGACAAGTCAAAGTAAATGAAGTCACCTTGTAGAGGGTAGCAACCAACTTACTAATTAAAAAAATCATCACCAGAGCAATCCGTCTATGTCCTCTCATTTCTCACTGCTGCAGTTCCTTTTCTGGTCAGGACTTTCCTCCAGCCTAGGCTGGAGTCGCAGATTTTACCAGACCTTGATCAGGGCAACCTGGGAGCACTTCTCTTTGTTAAGGTTCTGCAAAAGCAGCTTAGGACCCAAATGAAAAATTAGAGTCAACTATTAGGCTCTCATTATTTCAGGGAATTGCTCCCTTCTCATGCTCCATTCCTTGTGCAGTGCAGAGAGCATTTATTCAGCCCTGGCTGGGGGTTGGGACTCCTCTGTGCCCTCACTTCTTGTGATAGTGTGACATTCACTCTCCTTCCCCTCCTCAGGTCTGCAGAGCCATCAGCCACCTGCCAGAACAGCTTTGGGGGTTTCATCTTAAAGATTTTTATTTTTGACAAAATATTCTAGGAAAAAAACCACCATTATTGTGACTTCCCATTTCACAGCCATCTGAAGCTGTTCTGTTGTAGCCTCGTGTCAGAAGCTGCTTTTCAACACTGAGAATGGGCAGTGGGAAAGGACAGGGGAAGCTGTGGATGATACAGTTTGTTACTATTTTGTGGTTTAACTGACAGAGCCAGTTATGAAAGGGATATAAATTACTACATCCAGAGAAAAGAAGTCTGTAAATGTTAATTTGCTTTTTAAGGACACAGACAATGTAATTTGGAGCACAAGTGGGAGAAATTACTTAGGAGCTGTGAAAGCAAAGCAGAATAAAATTTACATTACCTCCTTTATTTTCCCTTCCCTTTGTTTCATCTTCTCTACGAATTATTCCTCTCTTACTTTTCCCCTCCAGACATCACAGAGTTTTGATTTTCCTCTCACTACTTTCTTTAAATGGCCTAATGATAAAAAGTCTCCAGAATATTTCCACCAAGCCTCTTTGATTTCATTAATGGAAAAGTTATACCTTAAATTAAATGTTTCAGTAGCTGGAAGATTAAAAAATTGCCTGCAGGACTTGCCAGTAGAGCATTGCCAGGCAGGAGTGATGGGGCTGTTCCGGGGTCAGAATGTGCCTTGGCCCTGGACAAATGTCCAATTCCAAGTAAAAGCAAGACGAATGCAGGTGTTCAGAGCTGGCTGACCACAGAACCAATCCGTTTTTCTATGGGAATTTGCAAAATGTGTCCCTGCCTTCTGGGGCTTTTTCATGTTTATTTGGTATTTCTGTCCATTGTTTAAGTAAAAAAAAATGAAAGGATAGCGTTTAACTTTCAGAGCCATGTGGCAAATTGAAATTCTTTGTTCTGATTTTTAAAATTGAAAAATATTAGGTTTTTTTGTGGAAAAATGAGTTTTAATGACTTTTTAAAATGAAAAAAATGAATTTGAATGTTTTACAAGAAGATCATGGTGCAGGGATGACAAGGCTGTGTCTGAAAGCAAACAGAGGTTATTGCTTGCCTCTGTTTTTCTGAAAATGGTGGTTTTTCAGGGGCCATAACCCAGTGAAAAGCAACTTCCCAATGAAACAGCAGCATTTTCGAAAAGGAAGGAGAGACAATCCCAGAGACCCTTGACCAATCCCATCCTTGCAATGCTCTCACCCAGGAGGGCTGGGCTGGGCTGGGACAGCTCTGTCCTTCCCTGGGAGCAAGAAGAAAGTTATACTGACTTATTTAGTTATACTGACTGTAGCCTGCATTTACATAGGTGGGGTTCCCAAAATAACCTTTCCAGCACTAACTCAGGGAAAGAGCTATTCCTGTTCCCACCCTCAGCACAGCGCTGCTCCGGAGCGTGTGCTGCAGACGAGAGCAAATGTTAAGTGTCTGGGAAATTATAGTCATGTCAGCAGCAGTGACAGCTTCATTCAAAACATTGCTAAATGAATTTTTTTTCTTTTGCAATCTGTAATTTTTGTTTGATTCACAGCGCTGTAGGTTTCTGTGGATATTTTGAAGTCGTTTAGATCATTGATACGACTTTTATAACGATGTTGCCGTGGATTATTTCCCCCAGTTCCTCCTGTTCCCTTGTGCTGCATCCCTTCCTCCTCCCTCTGCTCTGTCCCTGTGTCCTGTGCAGTGCCAGGGCCCCTCATTGGGAAAGGAAGCAAAAATCCCTCTGAGGAGCACCACGAGTGCTGCTGTAATCAGTGTGAGGCATTGCTGTGACTTCAGTGTCTGTTGGAGCAACTGCTATTTCTTTTTATTTTCTAGAACAGAGAAAAGAGAACAGCTTTTAACATATGTCTCCTTCTCGTGTGAGCTACCACACTGTTCCAACTCCAATGCATACACAGAGAGGACATATGGTTAAAAAGAAGTTTTTTCTTCGAAGAAATCCAGAAAGAAAATTCTCTTTTTGAAAGGGAAATGATACTTTTGCCATATGTCTCCTGGTATGAATATTGAGAGTCAGGGACACCAAATGTGTTAAACTTGCTGCCCTTCAAAATAAAAAGCCAAATCTGTGCCCTTTTAGGTATAATTTTAACCTACATGCCCTGTGCATGTGTGTGTGCCAGTGTTGCTGTGAGAGTCTGTGAAGCTTTGAGCGCTGCTAACGGAGGATAAATGTTCGTACATTTATGATCCAGGCTCGTTATAAGGTTTTGTTGATGTAGGCAAGGAAACAGAAGTGTGTTCTTGACCTTCTCTGGGCTTTTTGCTTGCTTTGAGAGGACTGTTACAGAAAAACCCCATGTAACCTTTGCCAACGTTAAACAAGGGAAAAGGCATTGGTGTAACTGAAATTCAGGGAAAGTGCTGCAATTTCCTTTTGACCACAAAAGTCTCGGGGAGGAGGCAGGAGTTCAGCAAACACTGATACCACTGGCTGCCGTGGTGCTCACAGGAGATGGAACCTGACCCTGGAAATTAATTACTGTCAGGCCAGAATAACCCTCTATTCCCCGCATGGTTAGAACCACACTCAAATAATACTGATCATTTTTATATTTTACTTAGGAAGCTAAAAAATGCCTTTAGAGAATCCCAGTGTAGCTACATGCAAGGAAAATGAAATATAAAACTCTTATCAGTGAAGTGTTCCATTCAGAAAGGTCCTGTCAGGTTTTCATTCATTTCCGGTGATGATCAAGCCCCATTTTCTGTACTTGCAGTTCCTTCTCTTCGGTTTAGGTTTCCATTATTAACTATGTTTTGTTTCTTTCTGGAACGGAGGAAACATGGGGAGTGTTTTGCTGGATGCCTGAACACTGACAAATGCAACCATTTCATACACAGTGGGATCCCTGGCAAGGCTTTGATCCCAATATATCAGGAATCAGGAGACAGTGGACCAAATCCATCTCTAACACAAACTTCATTGGATTCCTACCGAGTTGCGCCGAGGATGAATTTGATGCAGGCTTCTTGACAAGTCTGAGTTACCTGTGTTTACACTTGGAAGGGATGAGGCACAGTAATTCTGTGTGCAAATCACAGGCAGTAACTTTGAGAGCTTGTCAGGCGCTGCAAAATGGTTGCTGTGCTGCAGTCACTCAGCTGAGCTGAGCGCCTTACAAAACGTTCTTGCGAGACGTGACAAAACAGGCTGGGAAATGCACCTGACACAGGCTGGGTGGCTTGGGGAGGCTCGGGACTGTGTGAGGAGCTCTCCTTTCCCTCCCTGGCACATCGCAGCTGCCCTGTGCCAGGGGATGGAGCTGAGCAGCAGCTTTACCCCACGAGTCTGCAGTGCCTGGCACTGCTGTGCCCTCTCTGTGCCCCTCCTGCCACAGCCTCCACCCAGGAGTGCCAGCAATTCCCTCTTTCGATTTGATTTGATTTGATTTCTTCTTCATTGACTTCCATCCTGTTCATCTTGGTGTTTTTCTGGTGATCCAGACCATTTTGAGCTTTGATCTCTCCCATGAAGGGATGCAGACCCCCCTCAGTCTCTGAACCATCAGATAAGGAAGCCTGATTTGTCATTAAAAAGAAATTAACCAAATTGTTCTGCGAGGGTCGAGCCGATCAAGCCTGGTTTCCTGTGACCATTCTGCATCCAACTCATCCCAACACCCCCAGGGAAATAAATACAGGGAAAGACTTTTAACCTCTGGGAAAGGCCCCAGTGTGACCCCGTGTCACACACACGCAGTGCCTCTCCCCTTGGAACTGAGTTCAGATATGAAATACCTGTAAGAGACAAGCAGTTTATATTTTATATGCTCTTCATTGTTTAAACTTCTCAAGTTTGTGCTTCTTTAGACTCGACTGCAAAACTTTGAAGGTCATTTTAATTGCACTGTTTATAAATTGCTTTCTTGGCCACACAGTGCCACTCACAGCAGATTAAACCCAGGACTCTATCTCTGCCTTTGTTTTATGGAAAAGATTGATAAGTTATTTACTCTCAGTGGAATGGTTTACAAGTGAGCTCTTAGATAAATGATCAGGGAAAAGTTTTTTTTTTCATGTGGAATTATTTTCCACAGAGAAAAATTGGGTTGTTTTTCTAAATCCTAGTGTGAGGATGCACAGACCAGATTCTCAGCTGGAGTAAATGAACAGAGTCAATATTGATTTACACCAGTTGCAAATATTTTTCCCATAATATTTTTCCTTGTACTGTAATTTTCTCTAATGCAAACCCTGATTTCTTCTCCCTGAACTCAAATTCTGAACTCCCGTAATTCCTGCATCTGTTTATTTACTTTCTGGTTTGTATTCTTTTAGCTGGCTTTATTAACATACTACATTTGTCTCCCCTGTTCCGCACGATGTGCTCTGCATGTTTAAGCTCTCATTTATAGTCCGTATTTGCTTTCTGTGATGCTGTTACGTCGAAAATCAATAAAAAGGCAATTTAGGAATTTTCTCTGAAGTCTGGTTAAAGAAACTGCCAATAATTAACACGGGAGAACAATCCTGCTGCTGCAAGCCCTCGGATTTCTGCCCGACTTCACTAGGATTTAGAGGGGTCCGTGGACTCCAGGCCTTAAATCCATTGTCACAGCTGGGAGCTGGGCCTGGGCAGGGAAATCAGGTTGAGCTCGGTGTGAATCCAGGAAAAGGAAAACACTCCTGGCCTTTTCTTTGCATAGGAAATATCAGAATGTGATTTTGTAATTTCTCCTCTTAGCAGAAAGGAGTTCTGAAATATCCATTTCAGAGATGTTGGGTTTTTTGGTGCTTTTCCTTAGCAAATCTTCACTTCCCGAGAGTTCTGAAGGCTGGAGAGGTGGAAGGGACTCACCCAAATCACCTCAAACCTTGGCTTTGGGATGTGCGCTTCTCAGGCTCTGAACTGAATTGTCAGAAACAGCAACGCCACAAAGCTTAGCCAGGAGATGGTTGGACATGGAAATTCCGTGTGAGGGGACTGGCAACGTGCACTGCTGAAAGGGTTTTGGGGGCTCCTTTTGCCCCCAGAAAAGCTGAAAATAAGGTGTTAAATGTTTGCTTCAATAGATAACTGGTATTGTGTGATGAACAAAACTGTACCTGCAGTTCTGTCTATCCCATGCACTAATCAGTGCACAGATAAATGCATTTTAATAATTTATTATCATTTATCTTCAGTGCGGCTCTATTATGCTTTTCATTCTCGCTGTAAATATGCAAAATGCCGTTAATCAACCTTTGTTAGTGAATATTTGATTAATAGGTAGCAGATGTACTTGCCCCTGTGTATGCTGCGTTAAATGCAATGTACCAACACGTAATTCATTATTTTAATAACACACTGGGCTAATAAATCAAAGGAACACTTGAGAATGCAGCAGCCAGAGCTACTGAAGGAATAGCTGTGCATTGTTTTAAGAGTGATACATTTGTGCATGGTTTAAAGTGTGGTGTGGGCTCGATAATGAGCTCCTGATGAGCTCTGAAGTGACACTCCTGTGGGAATGGCTGAGGATTAGCAAACTGCCCCTTCTTTCCCCCAAACCTTCTTCTGTGAGAGAGCAAACCCCAATCCCTGCTCCAAAGACCTTCCCAGTCCGGAGACAGGAGGGGTGAGGGGCAAGGAGAAGGAGCAGCAATACTGATGAGCACACAGCGCCATGGCTCAAATCCCCTTCTCGCTCTAGGGGGGACCACGGTGCAATTCCAGCCTTCCCGGTGGGCTCGAGGCAGGAAGAGCTTCCCAGAGAAAGCAGAGAGGAGGGAGGATGCTGCAGTGAAGGGCACAGAGCAGAGGATATGGAGTGAGGAGTGGTGCAGGGAGCAGGCGGTGACACCATCAGTGTCCATCAGGGCTCCTCTGAACTGCTGCTCGCTGAAATGTGAAAGTGATGCTCAGCTGGAGCAGCCTGTGTTTGCTGTAATGGGCAATCCCCGCTCGAGTTCTGTGCTCAAAATCTCTATTCGGTGTTAGTCCTTGACAGCCTGGTGTGGCAGCTGCCCTAGTGAGCCAGCCCCTTTTGGTGCCAGGTGTCACCCAGCCCCTTTCGGTGCCAGGTGTCACCCAGGCCCTTTCGGTGCCAGGTGTCACCCAGCCCCTTTTGGTCACCCAGCCCCTTTTGGTGCCAGGTGTCACCCGGCCCCTTTCGGTGCCAGGTGTCACCCAGCCCCTTTTGGTGCCAGGTGTCACCCAGCCCCTTTCGGTGCCAGGTGTCACCCAGGCCCTTTCGGTGCCAGGTGTCACCCAGCCCCTTTTGGTCACCCAGCCCCTTTTGGTGCCAGGTGTCACCCGGCCCCTTTCGGTGCCAGGTGTCACCCAGCCCCTTTTGGTGCCAGGTGTCACCCAGCCCCTTTCGGTGCCAGGTGTCACCCAGGCCCTTTCGGTGCCAGGTGTCACCCAGCCCCTTTTGGTCACCCAGCCCCTTTTGGTGCCAGGTGTCACCCGGCCCCTTTCGGTGCCAGGTGTCACCCAGCCCCTTTTGGTGCCAGGTGTCACCCAGCCCCTTTCGGTGCCAGGTGTCACCCAGGCCCTTTCGGTGCCAGGTGTCACCCAGCCCCTTTTGGTCACCCAGCCCCTTTTGGTGCCAGGTGTCACCCGGCCCCTTTCGGTGCCAGGTGTCACCCAGCCCCTTTTGGTCGCCCAGCCCCTTTTGGTCACCCAGCCCCTTTTGGTGCCAGGTGTCACCCAGGCCCTGACATTCAGCATTTAGAATTCTCCGAGCAGAGTGGCTCCGTGGGGGAGGCAAAGATCGCGATTCAGGGTCAGTTCCAGTTCCAGACCCACAGCAGACAAGCACGAGGTAATTGGCACAAATTCTCAGACTAAGCCAAGAAGTGAGCTTTAATTCCTGAGTCCCATGTGAGCATTCCCTCTTTCCTCAAGACTGCCCCTTTCTGAGGGAAAATACTTCTCTTGGATGATGACATCAGAGTCGTGGGCACATTTAGTGACAGGTGCTGAATGGGATGTGCAGCACAATGCACACATCCCCCAAGCACCGTTGTGTGTGATTTACTCTTCTCTGATACATGTCACAGACTGCTTATTTTGGGTGACCTTGGCAATGTGGTTGATTCAGTAAGGGATTATCAGCTTTGATAGGCCCTGTATTTAATTCTGTAGCTTGGTTGAAAGCTACACTGCTTTGCATTGATTTCCATGTGCAATTAATACGTTTTGTCAGCCACAAATGCGTGCAGAGATAATATACTCGACTCATTTTAATCTCTCCTGTGTACATTTTAAATCAAAATAGCACCTGGTGGCCGAGCCCTCCTGAGAAGTGGTGGATTTAATGTGGAAAAGTAGCATTAAGAACTGCTTGCATGATATTATCATAATTTTCAGGAGTGAAATAACAAATAATTCCCTAGAAATCTGAGTAACTCCAAACCTTCAAATCAACACCATGATTAAATGGCTTTCTTGTACTGTGTCTTACTCATACTCACAATGAATTGAATGGCAAATTAGATGAATAAGACAAGATACAATCCCCTGCAATGTTGTAATGTCTTCACTCTGGTGCTCCTCCAAGACATGACCCTTGTACAACTAACAGGTGACAGCATTTATATTGTTGTATTGGTACCCTGAACAGAGCTGGCTCTGGATTTGAGCTCCTTGAGGATGTGTCATCTCTTACTCTGGGTTTGTTCCAAATGGAGGGAAAAAAAAAAAGCTGGAATTTCTTTGAAGTCTCAGAGATCTTATAATTAACTTTGCTGAAATACTTAATTTTGGTCTTTCTGACACATTGCAGCTGTGTCTTTTTGACAGGTATCATTCAGCATATAATCTAAAAATCAGACCTACCAAAACATTTAGTTCATGCTTCAAGATAAACAAATGTTTCAGCCTTATTCAACAGATTTTTGTCTACAGTCTTGGAGAGATCAATATCTGTTTGTGAAGAGCTTCACTTCTGTCAAATCTGTGTTTTCAGACATAAGACTCTTCCATTTAGGAGTGCAGTCAGCGCTCTGCAGTCTGTGAAGCTTCAAACTTTTTCATCTGCCCAATCTAGAAATGGACCCTGACTGATAAGAGTGTTTCAGGACTGCTCCTGTCAAACTTCACAGAATTGAGACCATTGGAATGTAGATCGAAATCCTCTCCCTTTGTTTATTTCAAAACCAGCCAAATAAAAAAAGTAGCTTTGTAGGATTGCCTTTGATATTGTACAGAGCTCCCTTTAGAGCTGCACTTCACAGGAACCTTTAATTTCTGATAGGAAAAATAAAGCTAGCGTTGAAACCTAAACTGCAAATAAATAATAACAAAAACCCCAACCCTCTGCCTTTTAAAAATCTGTTTATATTCTTACAGAGCTGTTGTTAGTGCAATTGCATGTGACTGCTCTGAGACAATAATGGATGATGTCTTCAGTGTTCAGCAGTGTCACTGCAGATGTTATTCTCAGTCTGCTGACAGATACTCAGAAAAAAAGGTAGAAAAGTGGTGAGGCTTATCTCACGTAGCTTTAGACGTATGAAAAATAGATTTCTGGTCTAAATAAACTAGACTCCCTCTACATTCAGTAAATAGAAAGGGACTTGCAGGGGATGATTTATTCTGCTTATTTCAAGAGGTATCATCTGTCTTGTGCAGGTAGCCTGGGCAACTCACACAAACACCAGAGTTCAGAGAGTGATCTGGGAATCAGAGGGGTCTGCACAATTAAAACAAGGTGTCCAGGATCGTAGTTCAGGGATAAAGCCATAAATCCCATAATGGAATGGGTAAATTTGACTACTTGGTTAAATGTTGCTTTTTTTATGTTGCCAGTCCAGTGAGCCCTGGAGAACAGGACTGTTGTAGTGCTGGACTTGATGATCTTACAGATGCTCTGAACCGAAACAATTCCAGGATTCTGTCATTATCCTCCTGCATTCCCATGCACAGCTATAACTAATCCCCAGCCATCGCTTCTCTGGGAATGTCCTCTCCTGTGACCCTGGGAGCAGAGTCACTCAGTTTTGTGGGGGATGTTCCAGCCCGGGTCTGAGTGCTCCATCTGCTCTCCCAAGCCCGAGGAGCTGCAACCCTGCTAGGCATTCTCATTCATTCTGCATCCAGAGCTCTTTTATTGGCCATGGTTACCCATGCTCTCGGAATCTTTCTTCATTAGCAGCCCCTGGCATCTGACAGGTCATTTGCCTGCCTGCAGCTCCCTCTATTAGCAGTGCCTTTGCACCGAGCTCGGGGAGGAAATGGATGTTGTGCTGTTTAATGGAGTACCTGTCCCTCATCTGTCTGCAGTCTGTCCTGTCCTTCGCACCTCTTCCTGTGCCACCTCTGGCCTGGGGGAGCTGCTCCCAGCGGTGTGGATGTTCCCATGGCACAGGAGTTTGTCCTGAGCCAGCGTGTGCTGTGTGCTGTTCAAAGGTATTACTGCTGCACGTTATGCCCTCCCATCTTTGCCTCTGTCCCTCTCTCCTACACGAACAGATTGAAGAGTTTTTGCTTTTTTTCACCTCCGGAGAGCTGAATCCCAAGGCAGCCCTCTAGATTTTCTTTACTCATTCCTGAGCAGCAGTTCGCTCAGGCATATGGCTCTCTCTCCTTCCTCACCGCTTGGACAGATGTTTCCCCTTGACTAAGTACGTTCTTAATCCATGAGAGAAATGAGAAAACTTGCATGATTTGTTAAGTAAAAAGAATAAAACTATTTGTTTTCTGATGCAAACTGCTTCAGAGTTGCACGTTTCCTTTATGCCATGATTTTCATATCAAAACCATTTCATATGACACAACCAGAAGGTTTATTCTGGGGACAGCTGAACCCCAGTGTGGTGGGAGCTGTGCAAGAACACAAGAAAGATTTCCCTCTGCCTGAAACAGCTTCTGCACATGAAAGGACAGCAAGCAGTGCACCAAGCACACGAGAGGATTCGAGGTGGAGATGAGACTTCTGTGTGTGCTCCACATATTAAGCAGTGGTCAAAGCACCCCTGGTGTCCAATTATACTGATTGGTTGATAGGTGAATGTTTGAGAGATAGAAGTTATTAGGAATAAATGTCTGATTAATGGCAGGCAGAAAATGCTGAATGTGTATTTAAACAATCAGGCTAAAACCTTTGAAATTATTTCTGGGCCATTTTAAGGTCAGCATTAGCAGTAGTTTCTGAAGAATTCATTTTCTGGTCTATTCATTTGCTATCAGGGAAGGAGGAATTTTGATATATTCTCACACAAGTAGGGAATCTATTTCCTTGCAGTGATGTGAATTCTGTTTGCTCTTCATCTCCTCCTGTTTCCCAGACTGGGGGCAGGGTGAGGAGGTGCATATTTGGGCATGCAAACATGGGAGGGTTTCCCAGGGCAGCCAGGGCTGTGTCTGTGCTCATGTGCAGCGTTTCCATGGCTGTTGTCTGCCACAGACACAGATGAATGAAGGATGCTGTCCCTAAACCCTTCGTTCTTCTCTTCTCCCCAGGGCTTTCCTTAAATCAATGACTACAGCCAAGATTCCAACGTGGTCCCCTTGCCTTTCTCACCGTGAGCATCCCACACACATTCCCACCTCCCACTGACAGCTGAGGGAGCAGGAACAGCCCAGCCCCACCGAAAGCAGAATCAAAGAGATTTATTCCAGGGTTGTGCAGTTCCCAATGCCAGGAGCTCTCCTCGTGACAATGGCCTGTTGGCTAACGTTCAAGGTGATCTTCCTGAGCTTTATTAAGCTGTCTTCTGTAGTTAGGCTAAAAACGGGAGCCCGGTGGCTTCCTGAGCTAGCTGAGAGACAAAAGGTTGAGATTCATCTGTGCTTGCAGTTCTTTTATGGCTGAGTGAAGTGCCCTGAGTGATATTCAGAGTGACTGAATGCAGAGTGAAGAATGCTGGCTCCAGCGGAGCCCACGCAAGAGATACAAATTCTGCTGAATGAGCTCTTCAAATATTTTGAAGCCCTTCTGTATTAATAGGCTTATTTTTCAGTGTGACCCTGAGGAGACCCAAAGTCCTATCAATGCGTTTCAGGCACTCAGTGAAAGGGATGGGAAGTTAAATATTTTCTGGGTGCTGTGACCTTCAGATCTGGCTTGCAATTGGAGCTTTAGACTAGAATGAGGTCTTCTTTCATGGGTGGGCAGGAGGAAAAGCTTGTGTAGGGAGGACTTAGGTGGTCTGTGGCATTCAGAGCACTCAGGCTGTCTGGAGGATGAACCTCAGAACTGTAATTATTTTTTTTTTTGTTTTGCTTCTGAAAGGCTTCTAGAACAGACAGAGTCAGGAAGGGTAATGTTGGCCAACATTGCTAAATCCCAGGTACTGCCAGATTCTCTTCACCTCTTTGAACAAGTGAGACAGTGGAGCTGAGGGAAAAGCGCGTCTCAAGATTTTAAAAGCCCCTTTCTCTCCAGGCATTACACGCAGTGTCTGTTTGAGAGAGGAAATTCCAAGAACAAGGCATAAATATGAACACACGGGGAGAGTGGGGAGGCAACGTGCTGGCCCTGGGCCTACAGCAGAGAAAGAACACACAGAATAAACCCCTCAGACAGAGAGAAATTGCTGTTCTTTGTATTTGGTGTTGCCTTTCTGCTTGGGGAGTTAGGGGTTTTTGATATTGCTGATATCATTGTGCACAGTAACAGTTCATGTCCCCAGGGCCTCCCTGGAGCCATGGCAGGGTTGGGCCTTTGGGCCACGAGGGCTTCTCTGGGCTTTTATTTTGAATATCTGAATCAGATGAGCTGTTTAAGCTGCCTGTGTTTTCTGGAATTCACATTCTGCTTTCCCTGTCCATGGCATGTATTGAAAGCAGCAGGAACTGCAAATATTAATTATTTTTCCTGGGGCAGGTTCCTGTCCCAGGTAACCCCACCAAAGTCAGCTGAACGTGCTGCACTTGCATAGAGGGATGCATGATGGATTCAGAAGCACAGAAATCCTTCTCAAAAGAATTATTCTTATCCTCCAAATATTATTTATTTTGCTGGGAATTGGTCTCTTCAGCCGCAGCGATATTGCTCAAATGCCAGCGTTGTGACACAATATTGCTCTTTTATTAAGCCATAATGCCTCAGATTGTCGGGAGCCTCCTGCTGTGGCTCTCTGGCAGATGAGAGGCTGCGGCAGGGATGTGTGGGTGAGGAGACTGGAGGATGCTCTCCTGCACGTCTTTATCTCTGGAGAGGCTGGGGATGGAAAAGCAGGTGATAAACACACCCCACATACCCCAGTGCTGGGCAGGGAACACTCAGTGGGGCTGGGGATGGAAAAGCAGGCATAAATACCATAATACACCATAAACACACCCCACATACCCCAGTGCCAGGCAGGGAATGCTCAGTGGGGCTGGGGCATGCAAAAAAGCAGGCTGTTGGGGAAGGTGAAATAGGAAAGCCTTATAAACATTATTAGCTGGCAAAAGATGTTGAGAATATGGAAACTAGAAGCGAGATTGAAATGAAGACAAGCTTGGAGATACCAAGCCCCAGGTACTGAACAGCTGGAAAACAATGGTGTGGCCACTGAAGGGAATCCCCTTTGGATTAAACAATCCCCTCTGCTTGCAGACAGCTCCAAGGGGCAGAGCAGACCCTGCCAGCTTGGCAGAGGCTCCAAAAAGCAGTTTTTAGAGTTTAAAATATAACGCCGTATGGTAATGCAATGACTCTCCTAGGCTGTGTGTAAATGTTGTAGGATTTGTAGCTTGTTCTAGATTGGTTAGTGAAAATTAGAATATTCAGCACAGAAGATGATTTATTGTATGGTAAACGGCAACCATGAGATCCGATTCTTCTTTCTTCTCTACTCTCTTGCTCTCTCTTGCTTGCTCTCTCTCCCCTCTGTGCCCTGCTCTGAGCTGTGTCTGGCAGCTCCCAGCAGCTCCCCTACACCCACACCTTTCACAATAAACCTCATGCTCTAAGACCAAACTCCAGAGATCTCTCGTCTCCGTCCTGACCATCTGAAACAAAACCACCAAATCCCACAGCAGGCAATAAATACCATAATATACCATGAATACCATAATACACCATAAATACACCCCACACACCCCAGTGCTGGGCAGGGAACGCTCAGTGGGCTGAGTGCCTGAGCCCAGCCCCTAATCAAACCCGACAGCTCCATCACCCCAGTATGGACCACCACGGGTGCTTTGGGGCTAGCAGGACTTTGGGGAGAGTTCGCCTCTAAACGAAAATTTATCTTCAAAGCACTTTGATGGAGATTCGTTTCCAAGGAGTTTTGGAAACGTGAAAGACACTCCCAGATTAGCATGGTGCACTGTACCAGCTGTGCTACTGTAAAATAATATAATAAAGAGTAGCATCCATGCCGATAATCAGAAAGTGTATCTTGAATCCTGTTAATTTTCTTTTGAATTATTTATGGGGGTTTTGTTCCAGTCGTGCGTCTCCTTTCAAATGTTTATTTAGTTTCTCTGTAAAGAAAAAAGAACGGGGAGGAAGAGAGAGAAATCTGGAAAATCTCCAAGGGTTACCTCACCAGCAATCTGTTTAGATGTCCTCCTCTCAACTGAGCCCTGCTCTGCTAAATATTTATGGCAATGTTTAACAAATAAATGTCACCCACCTCCCCATTTACAGTAAAGCAGAAAATAGCAGTGCATTAAGGGGGGATTACCTCTTTTCTACCATGAGAAGAAATTCCATGAATATGTTAATTTCTGGGGAAAAAAGCTAAAGCACAGAGCTGCAAGTGCAAACATCTGTCTGTCCACATTACAGATGTTCTGCCTGAAGGCTTTTTTCTGATCCCATCTCTAGACAGCAGCGACAGAAGGAGTTCACAGCTTCGCGGTGATTTCCTTTGCTGTGGTATTGTTTCGTGGGAAGCAACAGGCTTCTCCCCAGGAGCGGATCTGGTCCTGGGGCACACAGAAAGCTCTGGGCACACACGGCTCTGGGCACAGTTCAGGCAGGAGGGAGGCAGTTCAGGGACTCCAAACAGAGGTTGCATTTTCTGACCATCCCTGTGTTGCTGTGCCTGTTTCCCTCAGCTCCTGGGCTGGCATGGGAAGGATTCTGTACTGAAAGTCCTTTTGAGCTTGTGTTTGTTGTGCTTCCCCACCTCTGCTGGCTCCCCCAGCCCCAGCTGCTGTGGGGGATGTGCTGCTGAGCAGAGCACAGCCACCCCAGCCCTGTGCCCAGCACTGCCCATGGCTGGGCTCGTCACACACTGCGTTTCAATCACTGAGATACACAGATTCTGTTTCTCCAGTATATTCATTCCTGGCTGAAAACAGTGACTAGATGGAGCCCTTCTAGGGGGATTTACAGGACTTGAACATTTTATTGAGTTTGATGGCTGTAGGAGAAAGAAATACCAGTTGCATAATTCAGAAATATGCAGCTTGGCTTCTGTATTTCCAATACTGTCGATCGGTATCTGTGAGGCCTGTCAAGATTTTTCTCAGGATACCGAATCCATGTGAATGCCTCCACAGTTATCTGCCTGCCTATATTGTGCCAATCTGTACAAGTGTGGTGCCTGCAGAATCTATGTAAACAGCTTGTGCTGGGGGATTTGAAGCTCACTTACCATTAGAGCAGTTTTTAACAGAGAACTTTTAGCAAAACTATCTAAACTTTTCTGTTCTGATGGACTGATTCCCACCCTGACAGCTCATGTGTTGGGAATGCATCTTCAAAAAAGGCAGCACTTCCTTCGTAGTTTCATTTTTATTACTTTCTGGGTGTTGCTGACTTTGGCTGTTTGTGTTTATTCATGATAATTTATTCATTACTTCATTTGCAGATGGGGCATATAGTTAATAGTGTACAGGAACTCCTTCCAAAAATCCCAACCTGCTAAGTGAAAGTCCCCTTCAGGACTGCACCATCCCTGTTCTCTAAGGCAGAGCCTTCATTCGCACTGAATTGCTTTGCAGAGCTTCTCAGGGAAAAAGAGATGGCCAGAAAACCAATGAAACATTTTCTGAGAAGGTATTTACTGTTTTACAAGAAAATGTTGATATTCACGAGGCATCTTTCAATGGGGCACTTCATTTCCGTCGAGGCCAAAGGGACATGCAGAAGTGCAGCACGGGCCTGGCTTGTCCACCCCTCTGCTGTCCGTGCACACCTGGCCAGGTCCTGTATGTGCACATCTGAGTTCAGTTCAGCTCCTGACAGCAAAATCTGGGCCCCAGCAGCTGCAGAGCTTTTGATATTCCCCTTTGTTCTGGGTAAATGCAGAGGAGCTCAGCCCCACAAACTCAGATTTCAGAGGCAGCTTTGACTGCAGGTTGGGATGCTGAGCACTTAAAGCTCGGAAAGATTAAAGATCCGTGTTTGGCTTCCCTGAGGCTGCCTGGAGCCCTGGAAGGAGGTCCTGGAGGGACCCTGCTCAGCCACACATGTCCTGCAGGGCTGCAGGGGTGGCACTGCCCCAAGGTCATTCACAACCACCTCTGTCCCTCTCCTCGGCCCTACTGGGGGCTGCCTCCTCACAGGCACCTCACAGACACACACAAGTTGTTTCTTGCCCACTTCTGCTCATTTTTCCTCTCTGCTGACACAGATTCCGTGACCCAGTAGCACAGCAGGGTTTTATTTTTCATAATTCAACAGTGTTTCTTACTGGTAGAATTACCACCACATATCACTGCTGCGGAAGCTCTTTTTGCCCCGAACTGACAAGTTATTAAAGAAAAACGCTTGAAGACATTTAAACAGAAAGCTGGCAGTACATTTACCCCTTGGCAGCACATCAGCTGCTCCCAGAGACAGGGCAAGGCAAATTTTTCTGGAGCCTCTCTGCTTCACTGCAGTCGCTCTCCCTCCTCCACCCCCTTTTCCCTCTTTCTCACTTACCACATGGAAATTCAGAACATTTCCCCAAAAATAGAGTTCGGATCTGAAGGCTGGGTATGTCTGTGCCGGTAGCTTGTAATTCTTGACATACATTTGGTGGTTTCAAAGGATCCCTGGTGGCTGCTGGCCTGGAAGCAGCCGGAGCAGCCCAGGGCTCATGATCTGAGGATCACCAGCCCATGGAGTCCTGCCTGGTGAAAGCCATTCGAGTTCAAGGCACTGCAGAGCTCTGAAATGGGGATTGAACATAAATCTGGCTGGCTGGGACTGTGTCTTGTACCTTCTTCCCACTCTCACTTTGTTCGGATTTACCTGCGCTTCTCCCTGCCAGGACACAGCTCTGAAAATGAGCCCTGCTTGAGGGAAGGACAGAAATTGTGGAGCAATTCCCATGTGCCAGGATTGTGTGAACTGTGACCCATCCCCTTCTTATCTCTGCTTTTTCCTTTCTGGCTGGCCTGGTCAAGGGGAAAGCACCACAAAGCTGTGGTTGGAAAGGTGTGTCCTTGAAGGGGAAAGCACCACAAAGCTGTGGTTGGAAAGGTGTGTCCCTGTCCTGCACGCTCCTGGGGCAGAGGAGGCACATGGGGTGTGCACAGATCCTTTCCTTTGTGGAACCTCTCCTTCACTGGGTAAAACACCTCTCCATTAAATGTTTTAGCCAATAGCAGCTTTTAAGAATTATTTTGGACCCTGATTAGCACTCTGTGTACGCAAGTCCTGTGCTTTTGATTTCTGTAGCAATTTATTCATTTTTACATCACTTTCTTCATGCAGAGGTCTGTGTGTACACATGGAATTGTATTATAAACATTTAAATGATATTATAAACATGCTTCCTCTTTAAAGGAAGCACAGAAAAATCTTTGCTACCTCTCTGAATACAAAGAAAGCTGACGGATGAATCAAACTCCCTACTGTTAATTAACCCCTTGTAACAGGATTTTGTGCCCTTTAGAGGAACATTTCTTCTAATTGAACCTGGATAAGTGACTTTTAGGCAGCCAACACAGGATAAAATATATCACAGTAGTGTAACTCTGTTCCCGTTGGCATCATCTGAGATTGAGTCCTCGGGAACATATGGAGTGCACTGAGTGAGAATAGATTCAGTGATGCTCTTCGTGTCTGCTGGCTGGGAAGTAATTGTAGCAGAAAAAGAAGAAATCACCAACTTGTACTGGCATGTTCTTCTGCCTGCTTGGATTTATGGATGGAGGCATCCATGGCCAGCAAAGGCTTGGCAATAAGTGAATGCTGACTTGAGGCAGCTATTCCTGACTGAGATGTGCTGGTGACAACATCCTCTTGTGTCATTTGGCTACGAAGAGTTGCTGTGAATCCATTCCAAAGCAATGAAATAGCTGCGGTTCCCAGAAGTTTTCTGGCCCGCTCTGGCACATGATTAAACAATTTAAGATGGTTTGGTGATTGTTGTAACAAACTCGGTGTTAAATGCTCTCGGCTGAGTTGCTGCTTTGCCACGGGCTCTCGGTGTGCCCGAGGATGAAGCACTGAGTGCCCTGTGCCAGGCAGGAGCGGTGAGGATGCTCTGCTAGGGCTGCAGGAGCCAGGGTTGGTGCATGAGACAGCACAGCAGCACAGCTCGGAGCTGGAATATCCTCCAGCAGGTGGAACCTCCCAATCAGAGGAGAATTTCCCACCCTTGGGTGGCAGCGCTGCCTGTGGGTGCCAGCTGTGGGTGCCAGCTGTGGGTGCCAGCTGTGGCCAGGTGTGCTCACAGAGGCTTTGCAGGAGGCGAAGGAAAGTTCATGCCATGGTCACAAACCAAAAGAAGTGTATCTGGTTTGGGGTGGGCTGATGGTGGCCAGCAGATACCCACCCAGCCATGCTCTCACCTCCCATCCTCAGCAGGACAACGGAGAAAAAGGGAAAATTGTGGGGGTCAGTGTATGGGCAGAGAAATGACTTAAAAATCACGGGGAGCAGGGGACTGTGGTCAGTCCCCAGCAGCTCCATCCCCCTCACCCCCTTCCCTTCCCCACAGCCTCTCCAGCATGGCACAGAGTCACCTGCAGCTCCTCTTCCTCCTCCCCAGCTCAGACCTGGGTGGTTCTGGGGCTGTTTCCCCCAGGTTTTTCCTCACCCACGCAGGTTTGACCTGGTACACAATGCCCTTTCCCTGGACCTGTTGGCTCTGATTTTCTGATATTCGTGGAGATTCGCGGAAGCTTGCGGGCAAGTCAGGCAGAAGCATGGCAAGATGGTGAAAGAGCAAACTTTATTTACCAAACTTTCTTTATATAAGCATTAATAATCTAACAACTATTGGTCGGCAATTTTCCACCCCCTAAAATGATTGGTTACAACCCTACAGCATCCAGTACCAAAACACAGAGATTAGAAAAGCACAAAAATGCAACTTATCTCTATTCTCCATGAGAAAGAAGAGAAATATTTTTAAAACAGTGCAACTACACTGGACCCACTGGGACCAGCCTGGAGCAGCTCCAGCCCCCCAGCCCCTGGGCACGGCTGTACCCAGAGCAGAGCTGGCACAGAGCTCTGCCAGGCGTGAGCAATAAATCACTGCTCCATCCCTCTGCTCCTGAACACCGTGCCGTGTTTCTGTGGGGGCAGGAGATGGATTTGTGCTCTCCACAGAATCTCTAGGGAATAAGGCAGCTCTGCTGATGGGGCTGAGAGTCCCTGAGTGATTGATTTGGGAGCGCTGTGTCCTCAGGGGCTCTCTGCTCTCACTCCTGAATGCGCTCAATGCTAATGGATAGTAACACTCTGTCTGGGGGAATGAGGCACTGGCAGCTTCACACCTCCAAAGAAGGTGCAGACAATTCCAGATACTTTGGGAAAACGGTGCTGTGGCTGCAGCCCAGGGAACATGGAGCTGGTGAAAAGTCTGAGATTTAGATGCTGGAAAACATCACGATTCAGGCTTTCAGTCTCAGTCCCACCACGATGAATTTATTAAGGAAATACTGATAAAAGAAGCTTTTATAGGAGCACTTTCTCGATGGTGAAATCAGGACAGCGTCCCAAATGTGCTGTGGTTCTCTGAGGCTGCTCCCAGTTCAGTGCCCCTCTCTGTGTGGGGAGCCTTGCAGCTGAGATTTTTTGATAATCAGCTGATCAGAGCGGCCCAGCTCCAGCCCAGGTGAGACACAAAACCTGCCACTCGCGTTTCCTGTCCAGTCAGACATTGTCCCCGGGGATGTGACTGTCCCAGTGTGCCCAGCAGGTTCTGGAGAGCTCAGGGTGGCCCATGCCGATATTGGGGGTAATGGATGGATTCCCGTGGGCACTGCAGGTTCAGCTCAGCTCATAATCCATTCGACATTCTCCAGTCCAACAGCCCTTGGATGTGAAACGCAAAGAAACGAGCGGTAGGAAGGGGGAGCAGAGCCTTTCCTTTGAGCGTGGAAATCATTCTTCAAATGTCTTTGTTGACAGCTGGCGTGGCACAAAATAAACACAGGTCTATTTGCAAGTAAGCAGGAATTAGCATAAACAGCAGCTGCTGTATTGCCAGCAAACATGTAGCAATAAAGAATTGGGTTCTGCCATCAGAAACAAAGGTAGGTAAAAAGCCTGCATGAAATGATGAGTTAGTTAACCACCTGTAAAAGTTCTGAGCAGCGACAAAATGAAAGAACTATTTGTTGATGGCTTGAATCTTTTTTTGAATAAGGCTTTCTAGTTGAAACTGAACCTATCCTTGTGACTCTTCATAAAATCCAGCGCTGTATCAAAAATACCCTCTTTTTCAGCCCTTCTCTCTCCCAGATCAGGGGATTTCCTACACTTCCCTATTCACTTGCCTTTGCACTGCATCAGATAATAATTTCAGATTTTTCTGAGGTTGTTTGGGTGTGATTTCTAGCTCCCTCTTCTCCAGCTGCATAGAATAAAAAGGCAAGTCAAACCATGAGGACATATAATTGTATTTATGACCAGATCCCATTCTGCAGGACAAGTTTATGGTCTTTTGTCTCTATTTCTTTCCCTGGTAAAAGCCAGTTAGGAGCATACTCAACAGCACTGTCATGTTTTAATAAAAACTAATGACCCAACACAGTGCAATGCAGAAACAAGAGAAGAAGCAATTTGAAGTGCATAATTTTAGATTGATGATGCTTGGATTTATAGCTTAATCCGCTTCCCACGGAAGGTGCCTTACCTGTCCAATTAACTTGCCAGTGTAAGTCATGCTCCTGGCCATGTGCAAGTGCTGTACTCCACTTTTCTGGTTTTTCTTTGTGCTTCAGCCTTGGGAAGCACATCTGGTTGGCATTTGTTTGGAACTGCAGCTGTTTGTCTCTAGACTTTCCTGCAAATGGGGTTTTTTTGTTAAATAAAACCCCACTGAATAAAATAGCTGTGTTTAGAGTTTGCACAGAGCTTTGTATCTACTAAACATCACTTGAACATAATGCTCAACACACAGCGACTCGAGATCGGTGTTTCCACAGCAAGTTATGGTTCAGAGTCAGATCCTGCTGCTGTTCCTTACCAGGTTATTCCCTTTGTTTGCTGAGGCAGTGAAATTATTGAGTAAAACATCACTTGCACTCCATCAGGATCTGAGTAAATAAATCTGATCCTTGGGGGGAGGCTGAGGGGGTGTGATGTGATATGGCCATGGAAAAAGTCACTGTCAACACCAGGATGAGAGCTCCGGAGTTTCTTATTTAAGGTCCCATCTTCTTTTCGTTCTTTCTCACTATTCATAAGTTTTAAAATGGGTTTTATTTTGGGCTCTCTTTGTTACAATAGACACTTGCTTTAGCTGATAAAAGATTTCTGACGATATTTTGTATGGGAAGACTTATGTGGCCTATGTGGGATGTCTGTGAAACAACACATTTTTCATTTGATCACAGTTTCATAGTATTTCTTCTGTTTCCACTGTCAGCTTCTGTTTTCAAGGTAACCATATTTCAAAAGTGTAGTATCGTTTTGGTGGGTGAAATACTTTGGAAGCTTCTGAAGTAAAAAACACACATAAATTTTCCACAGCAGGTTTCTTTAACAAGCAGAGAGAATCAGAGCTCACAATTTGCATACAGATTGGGCCAAGTTTGCTTCAATACCAGTTATTAAAACCACATTTCTGCTTGGCTGTGGGGTTTTTGGAAGGAGTTAGAAGTCCAGTTATTTACATTATTGATGCAAATCAATTACATCAGCATTCCAACCATGGAGATCACAGTAATTTTATTATGATACTGTTCACAAAGCTTGGGTTGGATGTTTTTCTGGAGTCTTATTTTTGATTTTTTTTTTTTTTCTTTCTGAGAGCATTTCATCCACTTTATCTGTCTGCTAGTTATCTGTGTATCTGCAATGGCTCGGCTCATGTGCCTGTTTGTATGCAGAAAGACACACAGAATCCTGATTTTCTGGCCACATAACAAACTGTGTGAAGTCTTTACACCCAAAGGAGACCTCACTGTGGTCAAATGCTATTTTATTTTATGGGAGATCATTTTAATCTCTCTCTGCTTACACTGATTCAGACTCTGATTGTTTCTCCTCCTTCAAAGAGCCCCTGAGCCCATGGAAAGCTGTGTGTGATCTCCATGGAGCTTCTCTTGGTATGAAATAGTTTGCACAGGAGCAAGAGCAGCTTTGGTCTCCTTGACTCGACAGTGACAGCAGCAGTTGAACAAGATCTGATCAGATCTCAAGTCAAAATGGGGAACATTTGCATTTTCTGTTTCTGTTTATATCGGGCAGATATCAATCTGATAGCAGATTTGAGTTCAGACTGAAAATAGAGGAGTTAAGATCTGCCAGATTAAGCTTTTCTCACTCTACAGAAGAGATAAAATATTCTAGGTAGGAAAATATGTCAAGGTGTGGGAAGGGTAGCAGGAGAATGAGAGAAAACCTGAATTCACCGAAGATGCTGAAGTTTTTCTTTGGATTTCAGTAAGTTCAGCGTGTTACACTTGAATTAATCCTTTAGTGCACTCCCTGAAAGGTGTGGTGTGATTCAGCATGGACAGTGCCAGCATCTCTCCTCCTCTGCCATGTCCTCTCTTCCCACACGGGCCTGGGGAGAATCACCGCTGAGGTGATTTGCTGGGCTCAGGATGGCACTGCCACACGAGCAGCTCTGTCACAGCTGAGCACCAACATCTTCTGGGGCTGGGCACGGTGTGCTCTCCAGAGTTCACCTCTGCTGTCTGAGCTGCAGTTTTGGGGCTTGTTCTGATGTCTTTTCTTTGACCTCTCTCTCTTTTTCTTTCTTTTTTTTTTTTTTTTTTAATTTATTTATTTTTAAATTTTATTTGTTTGGTTGGGTTTTTTTATTTTTATTTGTTTTCCCATCTTCTCCCTATTTATTCCTTACAGCCACTGCAAATAAGGGAAGTCTCTCCTCTTACTGCATCTTAAGGACCTTCATTCGCTTATTCTGACAGGAAAACTCCCCAGCAAAACACTGAACTGAGCCCTGGTGTCTTGAATCTTGGTGCATTAACCAACCTTCGCCTCCCCTTCCCCACCCCATGCTCTGAGATGTCCTGCGTTTCCCCTGTGTTGGTCACTGAGTGCATCCTGCTGTGATCCTCCCGTGGGTCCCTCCCTTCCCTCGGAGCTCAGCAGGGACAGGAACTGGCACAGAGAGGCACAAGGCAGGGGCTGTGCCACATTTTGGCTTTTTGTGATCTTTCGTGCTCTCCCTTCCGCTCTGCCCATTATTCAGCCAAGGTGTTTATTCTGCTGCCTGGTCTCCTTCAGCGAATACCTTCCCTATCCGATGGGATCTAATTCCCTGCTTGTTGAATTTTAATAAAACCCCAATTCTCTCGCTGTCAGACCTCTGGGAGCATGCGAGCCCCTTCTCCTCTTGTTCTCCAAAACGCACATTGCGCAGGGATTGTGCCGCCGGTGTGCACCCCTGGAGCCTGAGCCATGTACCAAACTGTGAGCGCTCCTTCAACAAAGAGCTCTGCTCTCCTCACCACCTCTGCTGATGTATTAGTCATTTTAGGCAAATTATCTGCCTGAAATACCGTTTATCTGCTTTAATACTTGGGCATCAGGAAGGTATTGCCTCTTGCAGAAATGCTCCCTCCCTTAGCTGACTGCTCGAGGATAAACTCAGGTTTCCCTCAGTGACAGCAGCCCAGCGTTCAGCACAGGGAACAAAAACAAACCCTCTCCCGGAAGCCCACGGTGACAAATCATGAGAAGAATAAATGTTATGCAAAAGTAAAAATTATTAAATATCAAGAGTCACATTTCTGGTAAACAAATTTCCTTTTCCACACTAAGCATGTAGATGAGCTACTGATGCTTAAACTTTCCTCAGACTCCTCCACAGAACTGCTGTGTCTGTTTAGACTCTTATTTATATTTATTGTCCAAAGGCAGTAAACATTCATCATTTGTCTCCTAGGGATCGTGCCAGGCACTTAGAGTGTGAGAAATGGTTTTGGGTAGTTCCTGTAAGGTGCTGTGTGTAATTGTGCAGTGGGATTTTAAACCATTTGCCTGTGTCCAGTCCAAGCTCCCACAGCCCAGGGTGGGCTCTGTCACCTGAATATTCCCAGCTGTGCTCAGGAGTGGGGCAGGGGCACTGAATATTCCCAGTTGTGCTCAGGAGTGGGACAGGGGCACTGAATATTCCCAGCTGTGCTCAGGAGTGGGACAGGAGCACTGAATATTCCCAGTTGTGCTCAGGAGTGGGGCAGGAGCACTGAATATTCCCAGCTGTGCTCAGGAGTGGGACAGGGGCACTGAATATTCCCAGCTGTGCTCAGGAGTGGGACAGGGGCACTGAATATTCCCAGTTGTGCTCAGGAGTGGGACAGGGGCACTGAATATTCCCAGCTGTGCTCAGGAGTGGGACAGGAGCACTGAATATTCCCAGTTGTGCTCAGGAGTGGGGCAGGAGCACTGAATATTCCCAGCTGTGCTCAGGAGTGGGGCAGGGGCACTGAATATTCCCAGTTGTGCTCAGGAGTGGGACAGGAGCACTGAATATTCCCAGCTGTGCTCAGGAGTGGAGCAGGGGCACAGCTGAGCTCCCAAAGGGTTTGTGCTGCACTTTCCATAGGGATGGGATTGTCTCTGCCCCAGGACTGGGGGAGAGCTATGGAACCAACCCTGGAGAGCTCAGCTGTGCCCCAGCTCTGCCTCAGCCTTGGCCAGGAAAGCTCTTCAGTTCCACATTCACACAGTGCTAATTATCTTCATCAGATTATGGTATGGAAGAAACTTGGAGGAGGAAAACAAAACCTCACTGCTCTTGTTGGGAAAAGTTTCTTTCCTTTAATGTTCTGTGTTTGTGCCTCATTGCCTGGACCTCTCCACTAATCAGCTTTTAATGACTGCTCCCACTGATATCAGAGCAGCTGATTCTTCGCGTGCAGCCTTTGATTCCTGCAATAAAATCAATTAAGCTCCTTGTTTCCCTGACCCCATCTTATTCTGAGGCACAGCACAACAACTGGAGCACATTATGGTCTTCATTTTTTTGGTGATTTTAGTTCTGCAGGTATTGCAGCAAGTCAGGTGTCGGTGCAAAGATTAATTTCAGTGCGACACGATGTGGTGTGTGTATTTAAAGTCTGCCATGATCTAATTATTACACTTACATCCTTCACTTTTGCAAAAATGAGTTAATGAGCCTATGACACCTTTCAACAGCCTTCTTGGATATTTTTTTTGGTGAATATTCCAATGGACAAAGTGATAAATTTATGATAGGCAATTTTGAAGATTTTCACAGACTTAAAATATCGAGCTGTTGGAGAGATGCTTCTAGAACACAATGTAATGTTTCAACAAGCAACTAAACTTCTGTTGCCTGTTGAAATACTTTGTTTCCAAATTAACTTCGAGAAAGTTGAACATTTCAAATTAAAGTTTTTAGAAGATGAGCTTTTGCGGGAAGTTTTTTTTTTCCCCTGTCAAAACTGCTTCAACTTATTTTGGACCAGCTTTAGGGAAAACATTCTTCAGTTACCATAGTTAATGGCACCATCACTTCATTGCTGGAGAGAAAATCAGCACTGCCCTTTGCATTCTGGTTTTAAACTCCTTTTAACTTTAAGCAGGTTATGAGGCCTAATTGATCAGCTCCTGCAATCTCTCGCTGCTAATTGGCAGATGTGAGGTGATAAAGGGAATAATAGCAGTTCCCATCGTGTCGCAGAAGACACTTTGTGCTGGAGATTCCCTTTTCTCATCAAATGCAGCATATGTGCTTCTGTAATAAGGCCTGAGAACAACCAGGAGAGGGAAGAGGCTAAAGGAGCATCTGAATTTAGTTTGTTCACAGGAAAGTAGTCCTATCCTACCACTATCAAGATTTAATTAAAAAAATGAAAAGAACGGCACCAAATTGAACTGCACACTTGGTCATGTTATCACCAATTCTGCCTTGGCGGTTTCTGGAATATTGAATAAATTGCTGTGCTTGCTGTGATAGCCTCTGTTGAAAACTTCAGTGACATTTCACTTTGAAAATGGAATTAATTGTTCCCCCCAAATGTGATTTTCTGAAAGTCACATTTCCCTTTCATGTCTGTAAGCAAAATTTTCAAAGAATTTTTAAAATAATTGGACAGAGCTATTCATAAGACTTCATTCTCCTCAGAAAATTCTGGCTTTGTTTATGGAATAAACTGGACTGGAATATGGCTTGTAAAATGAACAAGAGAACCTTGGATTACAGACATGTCCCACCTCTCTCACTGTGGGAAAGCTCAAGGGTGGCTTTGAGTTGCTGGAATTCACCACGGAGAAGGAATTTCTGAGAGCAGAGCCTGGCCCAGGATGGAATCACAGAGCAGAGATTGTGCCCAGGATGGAATCACAGAGCAGAGATTGTGCCCAGGATGGAATCACAGAGCAGAGACTGTGCCCAGGATGGAATCACAGAGCAGAGACTGTGCCCAGGATGGAATCACAGAGCAGAGACTGTGCCCAGGATGGAATCACAAACAGAGATTGTGCCCAGGATGGAATCACAGAGCAGAGACTGTGCCCAGGATGGAATCACAGAGCAGAGACTGTGCCCAGGATGGAATCACAAACAGAGATTGTGCCCAGGATGGAATCACAGAGCAGAGACTGTGCCCAGGATGGAATCACAGAGCAGAGACTGTGCCCAGGATGGAATCACAAACAGAGATTGTGCCCAGGATGGAATCACAGAGCAGAGACTGTGCCCAGGATGGAATCACAGAGCAGAGACTGTGCCCAGGATGGAATCACAAACAGAGATTGTGCCCAGGATGGAATCACAGAGCAGAGACTGTGCCCAGGATGGAATCACAGAGCAGAGACTGTGCCCAGGATGGAATCACAAACAGAGATTGTGCCCAGGATGGAATCACAGAGCAGAGACTGTGCCCAGGATGGAATCACAGAGCAGAGACTGTGCCCAGGATGGAATCACAAACAGAGATTGTGCCCAGGATGGAATCACAGAGCAGAGACTGTGCCCAGGATGGAATCACAGAGCAGAGATTGTGCCCAGGATGGAATCACAAACAGAGATTGTGCCCAGGATGGAATCACAAACAGAGACTGTCCCAGGATGGAATCACAGAGCAGAGACTGTGCCCAGGATGGAATCACAGAGCAGAGATTGTGCCCAGGATGGAATCACAAACAGAGATTGTGCCCAGGATGGAATCACAAACAGAGATTGTGCCCAGGATGGAATCACAAACAGAGATTGTGCCCAGGATGGAATCACAAACAGAGATTGTGCCCAGGATGGAATCACAGAGCAGAGATTGTGCCCAGGATGGAATCACAAACAGAGATTGTGCCCAGGATGGAATCACAAACAGAGCCTGGCCCAGGATGGAATCACAGAGCAGGAAAACCCTAGCCCAGGTACCTGAGCAGAGCCTGCCTCCTCTCCAGCAGCTCGCACAGAGTTGAGTTCTAATTATTTTCAGACAAGTACCTGAAAAGTCTTCCTGCTTAGGCTCT
This sequence comes from Origma solitaria, assembly GCA_013397895.1. Lineage (NCBI taxonomy): Eukaryota > Metazoa > Chordata > Aves > Passeriformes > Acanthizidae > Origma > Origma solitaria. The sequence goes on from VZRL01000793.1 coordinate 452,046, forward strand.
GACACAAGCTGTAATTATGAGGTGGAGCGAAGAAAAAACCTGTGTTTTAAAGAGGAATTGAGTTGTGATCGTTCTGTTGGCGCTAAGCCTTGCTTTGATCCAGCAGCATCCCACGTTGCAGCTCCCGAAATCCTCAGAGTCTCCTCAGCAACTGCAGCCTGTGCTATCAGCAAGAGATTGTCTGCTCTGGACAGGTGCAGAAAGAGCCTTTGTCTCTTCTGCAGACTGCGGGAACTGAAAAGGGAGCCGAGAAAATGAATAGGAATCTTGCTTGTGGTATTTAATGTAGCCTGAAAACTGAAAACAAGGACAGGAAATTCTGTGGCTGCCACAGGAGTGTTAGTGTTGGGCTTGACCATAGCTGGAAAAGAACGGGCTGTGATTTGGAGCCTCAGGGACATCCCAGCAGTCCTTGGTGGTCAAGAACTGATGGAGCAATGTTCAGCAGATCCTGCTCTGCCAGTGCATCAATTAAAGGTAATTGATGGAATTACCTTTAATTCTTTCTGCAGCCTCCCATGATACTCAAAGCCTGCTTACTCTTCCACAGGGGATGACTCTGTTGACAGAAATGGGACTTTGTTGCCAAATTTCACCCAGCAGAAACCTCTTCTTCTGTCTTCTGTGTCTTTCTGCCTTCCCACCCTCACTCATATCACAAGGCCATCAAAGAAATTAGATCACTTGTTATTCACACCTTTTACTCACTGCTTCTCTACACAGTATAAATCTTTTTGTTTGCCTTAATTAACCTTAAACATTTTAAGTCTGATTATTTTTGAAGTCCCTTGAAATGAAGTGACAGCCGTAACAGGGCTATTCTGAATTCTGATAATTTTATTTCTCTAAAAATAAAAGCTCAATATGAGATTCACTTAGAATTGTGCACCTGGGGAAACTCTGATTACTGCCTGCGGTATTCAAGACTATTAAAATATTCACTCTGAATTTGCCTCTTATAGCCAGGGAGGATTTCAGCTCCTCGTGGGCTGGAAAGCAATAAAATTCTGACTGCTGCCATGGCACAGGCCTGCCTTGCTTAGGAGCGTGGTGTGGTCTAAGTGGTGAGGCAGATCCCAAATCAGGAACTCCTCTGCGAGGCTTTTCAGGCTGGGAACTTTTCCTTGTCCTGAGAAACACTTCGGCCCCTGGAGCACCTTGAGCAGCAGGGTGGGAGTTGGTTTTGGTGAGACACTTTGAGGTTTGGCCTCACTCTGAACCCCAAGATCAGAGTGCTGAAAGGAACTTGACTTCCCGCAGGATTTTTGGCCAGTCTCTCTGGAGCTCTCTGTTTACCAGGATTTCTGCAAATCCACTGCAAGTGTTGTCCATTCCTTGGAAATGCCAATGCCTGCTCGTGCCTTGGAGCGCTCTCCTCCTCAGCTGTTCTCTCTTATCCAATAGCAGCACAATGCCAGAGGGATCAGGACCACTTTTATATTTACTTGTTGCAAGTGGAAGCTATAAAAAAAGGCAGTAAATAAATATTTGTTGTCTTGCTTTCAACAAGACTAAACCCATGTGAATACACTGAAAGAAAAGCTGTGTTGTGGCTGTGGCTGGAAAAGGCAGGAATCTGTGTTGGGGAGAGGCAGAGAATCACTCCAGAGGAAAGGAAAACTGTCCAGAGAAAAATTAGGCATTCGGAGGAGAACTGTGGGTTGTAACAGTTTGTGCATCTGTCAGAAATTGAAGTTAATTCAAGTTCACACTGCACTGGATTCTTATTTGGCTTCAGTTAAGTTAGCACTCAGTGTTTGCTGTTTGGCCTTGTATAACTCAAGCTCTTCTAATACAGTTTATAAACTTAAAGAAGTCCAAGGTGGTGCCATTTTCACATATTGAACCCTAACAGTGCCAAAAAAATTAAATTATTTATTAAAGTCCCTTTTCCTTCTCTTATTTAGGCACTAGATAGAGCTAGAAAAACTATTAAAATGCAATAAAGTTCAAGCAGAAAAACAAACTAAAGAGCTGAAACATAATTATCTCTTTGTGCAAATGATGCACAAGCAGCATGTAAAGCTACCAAACAAATGATTCGAGTCATTTCATGGTGTGTGAGGACACTGAGGAAGTTTAGATCCAGGACCAAGGCACACTTGGGTGGAATAACACCAACATCAGTGAAGATGAACTCAGAAAGGGTTGGTCATGCACAGTAGTCCTAATATTCTGTAGGTGTTAGCCCATCATTTTTGACCTGCCTTAATTAAATATTAGCGACTATATACTTTGTACTTCAAGTCTAACAAATCTGAATTTTAAGAAGCTGTTGCTTAGAATGGCTTTTCATGCACAATAAGCAAAGGAACCCATAGTTCTCAGCCAATTACCGCTGATGTGGGCTAACCTTGCTCTTGCTATTGGTAGGAGAATAATTGTCTTAGAAGCTTCCATCATTTCTCTGAAAATATCTTTTTCTTTCCACTGACTGCTCACCTTTTCAGCCTAAATATTTATTGGTTTCGGTATTGTGGTGATTTATTTCTATTTGTTTTTAATTTCCTTGTGCGGTGTTTCAAATGGTACCACGAGCTCTGAACGGATTGGTGTTAAATTACGTGGAGGTGCCACATTGCTCCGGAGTGCATGTTTTTGATGAGGTTATTAAAACTTTGACAATACAAATTACCATAGCAACAAAAAACATAAATTCACAGCCTATTCCAACCTCTGGAGTATGAAAATAGTTCAGAGCACTCAAACACTTTGCAGCACAGCACAGCTCGTGTGCCTTGGCTCACCCTTCCACACTGTGTCCTAAAATACAGCTGCAGTCATTGCTCCTCCATCTCTCAAACAGCCAAAAGTCGTGACTTTGTTCCTTTTTTTTATGGAAAGCATTTGATCAGCTCCATTCCTTGCTGATGACTTTCTGTGTGACCTTTTGGTGATCACTGAGCATCATCCTTAGCCAAAACAGAGACACAGTGTGTGAGCAGGGCTGTCTCTGCTGGTGATCCTGGAGTGGGGCTGTGGCTTTGGCTCCCATCTGAGGGCAAACACAACTTCCCATTTGCGGTTTAGTGTTTGAAGAGCTCTGCTTTTGGAAATGGCTCTGTTGTGCAAGGTGCTGTAAAAATGCTGTAAATCCTCATTTCATGAGCAGGTATTGGTTAGGAAGCCTCAACTTCCTAACTGTGCTGGAAGAGTGCAGAATGCAGGAGTTTTTCTGTGAGTAATGGAACAGTTGGAGGTAGAACCAGCACTAGGAGAGCTGCTTCCATTTCCCCACACATATTTCATAGTTATTTTCATAGTTATTTTCCTCCTAATCAGCCTTTGGTGACTGCAGATAATGCCCCTGGCAGCTGCCCTTGTGCTGTGGAGTGAAGAGGGAGGTTCAAGTGCCACCTTTTCTCTCAGTGTTCACATTGACCTTGGTATGTATTTCAAATGATGGTGCAGTGCAGAATGGTTTGGCTGGACAGGGTAAAGGATGTGTCCTCCCTGAGGAGGCAGAGAGAGCAGGGAACACAGTTCTGAGGGGTTTGGGGCTGTCCTGGTTATTGATGCGAGTAATTTCCCTGAAGCCAATAGCACAGAATTAAGAAGAAGTGATCTGGTGAAGTCCTTGTTGGACCAGCAGAGCAGGGGGCATTCTCTCCTGTCTCGGTGGTTTATGGGGCAGCTCTGTACCCCAAGGTTTATGGGGCAGCTCTGTACCCCAAGGTTTATGGGGCAGCTCTGTACCCCAAGGTTTATGGGGCAGCTCTGTACCCCAAGGTTTATGGGGCAGCTCTGTACCCCAAGGTTTATGGGGCAGCTCTGTACCCCAAGGTTTATGGGGCAGCTCTGTACCCCAAGGTTTATGGGGCAGCTCTGTACCCCAAGGTTTATGGGGCAGCTCTGTACCCCAAGGTTTATGGGGCAGCTCTGTACCCCAAGGTTTATGGGGCAGCTCTGTACCCCAAGGTTTATGGGGCAGCTCTGTACCCCAAGGTTTATGGGGCAGCTCTGTACCCCAAGGTTTATGGGGCAGCTCTGTACCCCAAGGTTTATGGGGCAGCTCTGTACCCCAAGGTTTATGGGGCAGCTCTGTACCCCAAGGTTTATGGGGCAGCTCTGTACCCCAAGGTTTATGGGGCAGCTCTGTACCCCAAGGTTTATGGGGCAGCTCTGTACCCCAAGGTTTATGGGGCAGCTCTGTACCCCAAGGTTTATGGGGCAGCTCTGTACCCCAAGGTTTATGGGGCAGCTCTGTACCCCAAGGTTTATGGGGCAGTCGATGTGGCATTAAGGGAACCCTCCTGATGCTCCTGTGTGCTGTTTCTGTTGTGAGCTCCCCCTGCACGAGGTCCATTTAATCCAAAAAGATGTTCCTGTCTGCCCCAATCCTCTGTCCTGATGATTATTGCTGCACCTCTGCTCTCCGGGCCTGACCCTCCACTGAGCACTGCAGGGCTGCAATTCTCAGCTCTGCACTGCTGCAAATGAGCCCTGCAGCAGACAAGGACACCCAAAGTGTCAGCAGGGAACGAGTTTGGACTTGGGTTTGGTCAAATGGACACTTCATATCCACTTCATGGTTTGATTTAGTGATAGATATATAATAACAAACAGCATTGTGTTACACTTCTGCTGCTTCAATCATAAATAAGAAAACAATCAGGATTCAGCAGCAAAGTATATTCTTTAGGACTTGTATAATCTGTTTTTATATCTGAACCCAAATATGGAGCACATAATCAGATTTCTTTTATGGGAAAAAGTGTTAATTTTAAACATTTTAAACGGTCAAAAATTTAAGTAGTTTTCAGCGGTTTATTTCTTTATTAAGAGGCTGTAATTCAGCTTCAGAACAAGTAGTATTTCTATTCTGCAGAAACTCTAACATGGCAGATTCTGTTCTCCAGCTCGTTTGCTTTATTCCTGTGCCGAAATATCAACAAATAGCAGAACAAGTCTCCGCTTGTTGAAGGCTGAGGGAAAAACCTCCTGACACAAAGGATCTGCGTGTAGGCAGAGCTGGTGATGTGTTTTACAATTATCATAGTTACAGAACCTTTAAATTCCCATTTTCTCAGCACTTCTACCTTCCAGTGGGAAATTGGTATAATTTCACTCTGTAAAGGAAGTCACTCTTATCATAGCTGGAGTTCAACCCCACGATATTCTGTTTAATCATAGGGAATTATCCAACTTGCCCTTTTCTTGATTTCCTCTGCGAGTGAGAAAGCAGTGCCACGTTCCGTTTCTTTTCCTCCCATTAGCTTGCAGGAACCAGCAAGAACATCACCTCTTCTGCAATACTAGGGGACGAAAAGTGAGTTTTCAGCCAAAATTTCAACTACTCTATTAGCAAAATTTTAAAAAGTCATTTCTGTTTGTGCCAGACTTGTCATAAATGGTTGTGACAATGAAAGAAATGCTGTGTTATTGCTCCTCCTGCATCGAGGAGCTGAAGCACTGCCCCACCAAAGCAAACAAAATTCTGCACTAAGGCTTTCCAGAGAACTGAAATGAACTCTGGAGTGCTTGTAAGGAATGGAAAGTAGGACATATAGAGCCAGAACAAAGATGATTTTTTTTTCTTTTAAAATGTGTGGGAGAAACTTGAAAAACTGCAGACCAGCAACTCTGACTTTTCTCCTGCATGAAATGGTAGAAAACTGTAATAAACAGACTTGATAGACACCTAGATAAATATACTGGAGAAGAGACAACATTGTTTTTGCAGAGGGAAGTCATATTTCACAAATCCATTAGAGTTTTTTGATAGAATCGATAAATATGTGAAGGGTGATCTGGTTTGTGCTGCATTAGATGGATTTCCAAAATCTTCCAGGTAGGATTCATCAGAAAAACTTTTGAAGGTAACTGAGCTGTCATGGGCTAAGAGAAAGGCTTTTGCTGTGCACTAACTGCTTTCAGACATGGGAAACAAAGGATTTCTTGGTGTATTTTTAGTGTTTTAGTTTCTTAACGGAGCAGGGTTGGAGCAGGTGACCTCCTTAGGGTGCTCCCACCCTCAATAAGAGTGGATTTGTGGGGCAGGAGGCTGCACAGAGGGAGGCAGGGCAGAGGGACAGGAATTGCATCACCGCTGCCAAAACAGGACTTGTGACACCAGCCTGTCAGCACTCCTTAGAATAAAGTGCTCGTTCTCATTCAGTCCTAAAGATATAAATATAAATAATTCTTTTCCTTAACTGCATGGTCCTACTGAAGCCTGTAAATCTCTAGAAAAACTAAGTGACTGCAGACTTAGGAAAAGCTTTGATCGGGAAGAAATTGGTGTTTTGGAAGAAATGATTGTTCCCCCTAATCTGATTGTGTGCTATTGGAATTAGTGAAACGATCATAAATTGTGACCCAAGTTCATAGGGTCACCTGAATTCATGGGGTCATAGGGCCACCTGAATTCATAAGGTTATAGGGTCACCGGCTCACCTGAATTCATGGGGTCACCTGAATTCACCCCATGCAGGTGATAAAGGTGACCCTCTAGGGGAGTTTCCTCTTGGTTTCCATTTGGATAGGAACGCCCAGCGAGGTTTGTCAGCCTGTGCTGGGGGAGAAGGTGGCAGCTGACCAAAAGGACCATCAGAGTGAGCCCTGATGGTGCGAGCAGAGGAAAAAGGAAGGTGATGGGAGCAGATCTGCGAGGAGAACCATTCCAGAGAATTATGTGACATCACAAAGCACTTTCTTTTCCTCCCCCCACAGTAAACTTGAATGATTTTAATGACAGAAAATGAGATCCAGCAGGTGTAAACCACAGTAGTTAAATATTCATGAGGGAAAGTAAAAGCAGGAGCTGAATTTAAGTTCGAGGTCAGCACAGGGTGAGATTCTTCAGGGCACTGAAGCAAAAGATCTGTCAGCCTGCAGTGCAGACAGTGATGGAAGGACAGCTTGAAAGGAAATGGTCATGGGCAAAGTCAGCTTTTTGATAAAACCATGAGGAAGACACAGATTGAAAAATGTTCCTGAAATGTGGCTGCACCATTTCCAAGGATACAGAATTCTGTGCCCAAGAATTCAGCAGAAGCCCTGGGGCAGAATTCATTGAGATCTGAAGACATGGAGGGGCTGACTTCTGACCTTCTGCACTTTCCCTGGGATGCTTGGTCACTGTTGATCAACCTGCAACCTTTCTTTCCAGTAGATGTCCCAGAACAGATAAATTAATAAAAATTCTGAGGGATGGCTCTTCTCTGTGATTTTTGTCTAGGGAATGTCACTGGGAGAGGAAAGCAATCCTGAAAGTGATAAAACACTGAGAAGAGACATTCAAAGTAAGAAAAATAAGCTGGAGAATTGAAACAGAGACCTGGCTCTGTGGCATGATTTGAAGAAGCATTTTTTCCTGGTAGCAGAGCAGGACTGATTGCACTCCAGTCTCAAATAACATCTTTGTGTGTTAGGACAATTGGATGATGGCTTCTAACAAGTGGCTGCTCCCGAGACTGTGAGCAAAGGGCAGGATGGCAGATGTTGCCAAAGACTCCGTGCCTTTCAAACAGCAAAAGTGCTCCTAACGTGGCCTGGAAATGCTTTGTGAAGCTGCTGTTTATTGCAGGGAATCCAGAAGGGTTTCCTGCTCCAGACATTGCAATGCCTTTCAGGAACAGCCCCTCCTCAAACATCCCTGAACGCCAGCTCAATAAAAGGGGGCAATTTCCAATTTCCATTCCTGCGGTGGCAATTGGAAATTGCTGTTTCATTTTTGCCATTGTAGAAACTGATATTAGGCACATTTCAGGCCTAGATGTTCCCCAGAGCCTCCATAAGAAAGCAGAATTCCTCTTCAAAGGCAGGAGGAGCTCTGTTTGCAAGGATTGGAACGACCTGGGGGGCTTTGAAAAGTGTCACAGGGTTCAGTTTAAAGCAGCCTTTTCCATCTGCTAACCTTACCCACTGTGCAGCCATGGAGGAAAGGAGGCAAATTCATTCTCTAAATGTTGATATGAAAAAAAAAATTAGAAAAATTGACCCCATCCATGAAAGATCATTAGAGTAAGTTAAATCACACTTAGTGTGACACCTGAGGGGACAGAAATGGAGCTGTCATCAAGAGACCTCAACCAAAAAAGTCCTAGAGGACTTTCTGGCTCACTTGGGATTCCAAATATGACTTGAGAATATTGTTTCTCTGTTAGTGACTCTGTTCTATCCCAGCCAAATGCCCTGGTGCCCGAAGCCCTGAAAGCATCAGGATTTTCTCTCGTTTGTGAGTTAATTTTGCAGGAGCTGTGTTTGGCATGGAGCTCATGATTTAATGAGCTCTGTGTAACCCACCCACGTGCGAGCGCAGATCAGTCCTTTTGCTCCCCCACTCAAACGTTATGGAACGCTGGGGAAAGAAATGGAGCATTTATGACAAAATTTTCAACCTGTTTACATTTTTGGATGAGTGTTAGTTAGAGGCAGAAGCCTGGAAGCAGTGGGTATTATCTTGCATTTCTAAAGTATATACTGTTCCAAAGGATTCCCAAGCATGTTATAAAACTAAATAGGATTTTAGAGTATACTTTAGATAAGAATAAAATCTGCTGGGGAGGGAACAAATCAGATGAAGAAAATCTATTGACCCATTCTTCAAAATATGTGCAGAGAGTAGCAGGATTATTTTTCTCTCTGCTGATAAAGATATTTGCCACTCTCATTCTGCAGTTTCCATCAGAAGACTTTAAAACACTTGTGGGAGGTGGATGGCATTGCCCTGCTCTTGTGGGAAAGGAAACTGAGGCAGGAGGCCACAGACTGACTTTTACCAAGGTTACATGGGAAATCACGGTAGAGGCAGAAGGAATATCCTGATATTGCCAGGCCCACGTCAGACCTTCATCTCCTGAGGGAAATGGAGGCCAGATTTAAATCGGTGTGAATCTCTGTTTCATGAAATCCCAGGAATTGATGGGATGGGGCTCTGGGAGCACCTGAGTGTGTGACTGCAGATTGTGTGGGACAGATCCCATTCGTTTTCCCTTTAGAACAGCAATTAGCAATTAACTGTGATGAGTGCAGAGGGTTTGGGGTTTGCTGTCCCTCCAGCAGGGATTCCCACGTGGGATGGAAATCCAGATTACATCAGTCACTGATCCAGGCTCTGCGCCAGGGTGGGGATCTCCCGTTCACCTGCTGAGCTCCTCGTGCTGGGGTGTTGGCTCTGATTTTCTGATATTCGTGGAGATTCGCGGAAGCTCGCAGGGAAGTCAGGCAGAAGCACAACAAGATGGTGAAAGAGCAAACTTTATTTACCAAACTTTCTTTATATAAGCATTAATAATCTAACAACTATTGGTCGGCAATTTTCCACCCCCTGTAATGATTGGTTACAACCCTACAGCATCCAGTACCAAAACACAGAGATTAGAAAAGCACAAAAATGCAACTTATCTCTATTCTCTATGAGAAAGAAGAGAAAGACTTTTAAAACAGTGCAACTACACTGGGGCTCAGCGGGAAAAGGAATTGTCACTGGGAGGGAAGTGTGTCCTTCTGCGGGAGGGGAAGCTCTCAGCGATGGAGACCATGGTGCAGGAAACAAGAGATTGTTTCCATAGCTACTCAGCTTCCATCAGGACATGGCTCCTGGGAATTGCTGGAAATCAGAGGGTCTGTCCTCCCTGGAGCCCTTGCGTCCTGCACACACACTGTGCTTTTGAGAGCCAGCAGACAGAAATTAGATGGTTTTGGTTACAAATCTCAAGTTTTCTGGGAAACAACAGTGTGTGACTGAAAGCAAAATGAAGGATGCACAGGATAGGGCAGTTTTGCTTGAAAGTTTAAATCATTTCTCGGCAACTCAGCATTATCTGAAAGAAATTCTTTTTCACGAGAAAGGTTTTCACCCGTCCTGTGGCCAGTGGGACCTCAGACACACCTGCATTGACAGCTACAGGAAAATAAGTGATCCTCGTGACAAAACATAAAATATGTGACAAAGTCCAAGACATTATGACAATCTAAATATGAAATGTATTATGCAATGTTTCAATAGGTCTGTATCAGTAGGGACTTAGTACTTTGGGGGAGGATTTGACCCCTTTTTTCCTGAAGAAGAGTCTTCTCTTCCTGCCACGGTGCTCCCCTTGGGAATGCTTACACATTTTGAGCCACTGAATACGCTCAGAGATAAAATAATAGCTGATTACACACAGTGCATTTTTATTAACACTGCGGTAATGCAGGTCACCTTCAAAAATAGATTCCTTTTAGGAAACAAGGAGAGTGGCAGTCAGGCTAGGATTGGAGGCAAATAATTATCTGAAATGCTTACTGTCTATTTTGTTTTTATAAAGTAATATGTTGGAATAAGTCTTCTTTTAATGACACTGAAGGGAGGTTGGAGGTTTTCAGATAAGAGGAAAAAGTTGGCATGCAATTTTCAACCAGGATTTGGGAATTATTCGGAGTTCTATATAATCCTTGATCTCCTTTGTAAAGTACTGGGGCTGATACTGTTAGCCCCATTTTACAGATAATGAGAAATGGCATGGGGACTTAATAACTTGCCCAGGAAGTTCAGTCAAATTAATTGATAACACAATATCAAAACAGAAGTGGATTCAGCCCCCACAAATTCGAGCAGAGAGGTTTCCAATGCCCGGTTTCATTTTGATGAGAAAATCTATCTGTTTGCACAATTGCTGCAAAGGATTTATGGTCAGCATGCGTCCCACCTCCGTTTCTGTCTTCCTGCACTCGTGCTGGACACAGATTCGGGGATTTTTTTGTCCTTTTCCTGCTTTTGTGGTTGTTTGGTTGCACTTTGGAATAATGTCTGTATCTCGAGAGCAGCTGCACCCACAGGAACACACAAATATTTGGGGAATTCGGGGGCAGCAGTGCAGAATTGCCTGCCTTTGCTCTGCCCTAAAACACTGTGATCCCATGCACAGCTTCTTGGCATGGCTGCCTCAGAAATGGCTGCAGAACCAATTAATAATAAATTATTGATATTGGCAGCTGCTGTGCAGTTTTCCCCAGCTGTTACTCACGCTTAGACATGTCACGTTTCTTCAATCCTGTTCTAATTTACATAAGTGGCAGAGTTCATCCTAAAAGCAAACAAGATATTTTTCCATGTCCTTTTGGTTTGAGTATGGGAAAGTTCACTCCCAGGCTCCCTTAGGTGACAAACTGATGCTTTCCTGCCTACCCTAATGTCTCAGTGTTAAACTTCAGTTTAAAATTCCACATTAACCCCCTGTGAAGATACCTACAAAGTCAGGCTAAATATCTGCAAGTTTTGCAGGCAAACCTGGGGTTTAATTGTGCTGAGCTGAGCTCTCGTGGCTCCCCTTGAAGGTGATCTCGAAGGTGCCCTCGGGGGTGGCCCATCCGTGCACACTTCAGGATGCATTAACCTCACCCCAGAGCCTCAGCTCCTGCAGGAGGCTCAGCGCCGACAGACAGCTCCGACTCTGATTTTATTAAAACAAAATAAAACTATCCTGTCACTTTTCAAACCACCTAAAGCTCACAGAATAATGAAGAGCAGATGAAAGGGCTGCTGGAGCGAGTCAGGCTTTGAGGCCAAGGCAGAGCTGCTTCTGACTCGCTGCCATGTTGATGCTCCGTGCTGCTAATTGCAAGCAGCATTTGAGTTACACTGTTCCAGTGTCTGGTTCTGAGCTGTGCTCCCTGATCATATCTGTCCTTTCTCCTTCAGAACAGAGCCTTTTGTCTCCACTTGTATGTGCAGACATTCCAGCCTCCATCTCCAGGGTATCAGCTTTGCTCTGCGTTGGGGTTTTTTTGTGTTCCTGTTCCCTGGGAAGTGGCTGGATCATCTCTTCAGGAGTTAGGTGTAGCAGATGAGATTCTGCAGGAATTGTGCCCAGGACTCACTCCCCACAGATAAAACCCTTCCCCAGCCCATTTCCTTCAAACACCCCTCCTTGCCGTTTGCTGTTTCTGTTCCCATGCCTTGGCATTCCTTTTGTCCCACTGGACTTCCTTTTGCTTCCAGCTGGGATTTCTCTGCTGAAAGTGCCTTATTAAATCTGGGATCTCCTGCTTTCCCTGGGCCCATCCTGCTGAGCCCTGGAGGTTCATGCCTATAAATCTGAATTTTCTGGCCCAGGATCTCTGAGCTTGTTGCCGCCAGGCCTTGGCTCTGTTTCCACCTGACCTTTATGGCTCTTGGTGTTGCTTGGAGATTGTGCCTCTTCTTCCACGCTCAAAATGAACTATTTCTAATCCCTGTGTGCTATTATTGAACCCAATCCCGAAGAGATTTCTTTCTTAACCTCCAGTTGGGTGTTTCCCCTTAAGCCGGCTGGGTTTGGAAGGGATCAGTTTCTCTTTTCCTGATCAGAAGGGATCGCGGCTCTTTCTCAGTGCTCATCCAGGTCACTGCCATCCCCCAGGAAGCAGCCACAGACAATTCTGCAGCCAGATGTTGTTTTCTGAGGAGCTTAAAAACCAGCACCCATCAAAGCTCCACTCAGAGCTCTGCCCACGCCCAAGGCTTTGCTCACAAAAATGCAGGGAAGAGGTTTTACCTCTGAAATATTGCTCTGCTTCTAAATCTGAGAGGATTGGTATCTTTCAGAAAGGGGGGAATGAATTTTCTTGTCTTGTTTAGATAATTTCTTTCTGATTATTTTTCTTTATTTTTTCCTTTTGATGATACTTCAAGTTAAATATATATTTTCAAGTTGTTTGTATGTGGCAGTTTTCACATCTGAGGGAGGATGGACTTGGATTATGAGGATCTTTTCCAGTGAAAGGCTTCCTGACAATCCCTGACAGTGCTGCATTTCTATCTTTTCCATGACATTGCTGTTTACACTCCCCACCTCTGTGAGAAAACAGTGCTGCAGAATGTGAGATGCTGCTCAAGATTGCTGAACCCTAGGATAACATCAGGGAAAATTCAATAGCTTTATTCTCTAACACCTTCACACAAAATACAAATGCTCAATCCCCAGCTTAAACTGCCAGACTGTTACAAAACTAAACTAAAGCTGAACGTTAGCAAATGTGCTCCTTCTCACACAAAAAAAATCTCAGTTTTGCTCGAGCTGAAAGTTGTAATTATTTGAAGATAACACACAGCATTAGTGTGTGTTGAAGTACAACATTTACAAACCGTGAGTGTGCTGACAGTTGGCAGCAAGGGAGGATTTTGATTAAGTAGGCCAAGAACAGTGGAAAAGGAGGAATTCTGTCGAGGCTCTGTGTTTATCTGAGCTGCAGACGGAAGGGTGGGCGAGCAGTGCCTCCTCACGAGTGCAGGGCTGCTCTTGGCCAGGGCGCAGCTCCGAGGGATTAAAGGAGCCCAGGGTTTGGGTTTTTGTTGTTCAGGGGAAATTGAGAAAGGAGGAAGATGAGAGGAAATATTAACAATCCCAAGCAGCCACCTGCAGACTGCAAGATTTATTTTTTCAGAGGGGAAGTGTCCAGTCCCTGTGTGTGATTAACTGAATGTGGGCTTGTAAAAATCTAAAAAGAGGTTGAGAAAACTCAGCTTTGTGCCCATCAAATACCACACCAGAACTCCATATACAATTGACCTGGGATTTTTTGATTAACTGGTTCTTGCTTGAGTGACTTTTCTTTGTTAGAAGAATTGAAGAAATTATGAAAAGTTTAAGACATTCCATTCAAATCATTGCACATCCATGACTTTATCATGTGGGTGCAAGTAAGAATCTGTGAGAAAATCTGCTGAGCTTCCACTTGCCCAGGTCATGACTTAGAGTGTCAAAACCATTTTCTCCAGCATGATTCATCTCATCCTTCATCCCTTTAATAGTCACGACCTCGGGATGGTCCTTGGGGCTTGACCTCAATTCCAATCCAGTTGGAGGGGATTTTGGAAATTGTTTTATAAAATTGTTTCTTTGTTTCCTGGTAATTGTTCCTTTGTTTTCAAGGTAAACTTGGGAAGGTAAAATAAAATTTACACATGGTAAGGTTCCAAAAGGAAAATTTTGAGGAATAAATAAATATACCCACTACCCTGGGTAATGTGAAACCCATATTCTCATCTGATAAAGTAAAAGATCTACTTGGAAATGTTCAGATTTGAGAGGTTTTTCATTCTTAAGCTAGATCCTGAACCTGTGGGATGTAGATATGGTCCTAAGTGTTATGAGTGGCATTGCAAGTGTAACATGGAGTTTGGATTTTATTGCAAAAATTACTAAGTAATGGCCATTCCTAGATGAAGATGATTTCAAAGGCATAGATATTCTCACTATGAGCTGTGTGGGAAGCTTGCAGAGATTTTAATCAGTGAAGCAAAATTTCTGGAGAGCATTCAATCTGCTCTTCCCTTTTGGGACCCTGGAGTTTCTGAAGCCAATGCTAACAGTGACTGACACAGCCAAATGCAGCAGCACTGCTTAAGGATGATCTTATCAACCCTGAAAAACAGCCCTGGTGATTTGAGTTTTAATAGAGCTTTTCAGTGCAGTCTCCTTGCTAACTCAATGTTCCATCTGGCTTGGCTGGTGTTTATCCAAGTGTTCTGATTTTTTGACCTGTCAGTGCAGATGTGGGCTGTGTGCTTAATTCAGATTTATTTTCCTAAGCAAGAGCAGTGGAGGGGAGCAACGCTGGTTTGATAGCCCTCGAAAAGGAGGTTGGTAGAACAAATTTCAAGTCTGTTCTTCCCATCATTCCTGTCCTGCAACAACCAATTAAACATTGCTCTGCAGTGCTGTGGAGATGGTGCTTCAAAGGCAGGGACTCAGCCATGGACAGAGAGAATATCTCCCTGCCAGGTGATTTTGAGCAGGTTTAAAACAGTAGGGACTTTTATCGAGGTGCACCAGCTCCATGTGATTTTAGAATGTAAAGAGCAGCCTGATTTGCCCATTTACACATGGAAAATTAAAATACCAGAGGGCAGCAGCAAGCCCAAGGCAGCTCTGCAGAGCAGCAGCAGAGCTGATCACTGAACTTCTGAACCGCAGGCAGTGTGAGTTACAGAAATTGTTACTGATAAATGTCACTAATGGTGCTCCCCAACCAGCAGCTCTCACACGGCAGCAAATTGCCTGCTCAGAGTGGCACAGCAATGTGACTTCCAGCATTCCTGATGTGGAGGTGAATGTGGTGAGGGGAGGACCAGGAGCAGAGATCTGTGACTCACAAACCACTCAGCTCCGGGACACAGCTCTGCCTTTGGGGTGTGCAGGGCGGGCCAGGCACACAATGCCTGGGAAAGAAGGCATCTGGATTGTTCTTAGAGATATAAATGAATAAGCTGAGAAAATGGAACTCAGTGGTGGGACTGAGAAATGGAAATTAGCACGAAGAATGACAGGGGAGAACAGCCATGAGAGGAAAAATAGAGCCCAGCTTGTGTTGCTCTCTGACCTGAAATATACAGTCATGAGCTAGTCATGTGAGAAATCTGCACAATCTTGAGAATAAAACTCTGCTGTCATCTCATAATAAAAGTGCCTGGTGCCTCTGGGAATGAAGAACAAGCTCCAGCTAAGCAAATTGCGAGGGCTGTTCATCATCACATAGGGCTGAACGTGCTTTTCATTTACTTGTTACTTCCCCCTCCCTTTCAAATTGCACCCATAAGTCATGGGAGGGGGGAAATCTCAATATTCAGCTTCATTAGACAAACTTATTCTTTGAAATTCAGGGCAAGGAGCATATGGAAATTTCTACAGCAAAGAACAGACACTTCACCCAGCATAAAAATCAGCCCTGTGCAATATTGAAGTGAATGCCATTATGGGTTATTTTGAGTCAGACCATGGTATGATTGAAATTCAATTATCTCTTCTGCTTTGAAGGGCCAAGTAGCTTGGAGAACACAAAGTTAGACCGTAAGGATTAAGAGAACAAAAACCCATGTTGGTTTTTGTTCTTGGTAATTCTCCTGTGGTTTGAGGTAAGCTGTTCCGAGCCCTGGGGCTCCACAGGGAATGTTGTTTGTGCCATTTGTGCAGCTGAGCTATGGGCTCAGATTTCCTGCTCAAAGGCAGGCCATGGATAATTGATCTCTTCAGTAGCCACAACATCTTCGGTGCAATCAGCCTTGTGTGTAACTCGCCCTGAATCTCCGATTTCCACTGAAACCTTGTTGAGTTTAGATCTAGTCTGCATATTCTCCTTGTAGCCTGCATTTCTGTCTGTATTCAAAGGCTTTTTCTTCTTTTGTCACAGAATTCATTTTGTCACTAGGATGGGGTGTGTAAATGTAGCGTGAGAGCAGTGAGGTGGTGTAGACCCAAACCACACTCCTTCTGTAACAAAATGAGACACCGAATGCTCAAAATCCCATGGTGGAGGCCTCTTGTGGTGCTGGGTGACTGCAAGGGAAACATTCAGACCTGTTGGTCACCAGGATTCACTTTTATTTATAACACATATTGTTTTGTTAAAATTTTGCTGTGACTTTTCCAATCCGAAACATTTGATTCAGGGTGGGACTGAGCACATTGTCCTGGAAAATGTCCGAGTCGTGAGCCAAAGTGTTGATGGAGAAGATCCATCTCCTTCACCAGTCCCAGTGTGGAAGCAGAGGAAATCTTGGAAATCTTTGTAGCCCACAGAACTTAGGCTTGAAGAGAAAGCTTAGGCTGAGATTTGTGTTGCTAAGGGGACAATGCATTTGTAGCAGATTTATTCTTTGCTTCCTCCTTTGTAAATATTTCCTAACTCACATTTTTAATATGAATTCTGTTTCCTTCTTACACACCCTCTTAATGCAGAAATGTGATTATCGGTATTTTTTAAAAATAATAACTTGTAATGATCACAGCGCTATAATGGAAACAAACTGAATTTGAATTCCATTTTAGGGCTCGTTCGATGTAAAAATAGGCTTTGGGCATGAGTGCAGTCTTTGCACATGCCCCCACACTAACAGAGATATAATGCAACATTTCCTTAATGGCTCTAAAAGCAACTACAGCCAAATAAACCCCTTTAGGAGAGAGAGATGGATATAATTAGAGTTGTAGATCTCAGATTAAGTCATTTATCTTTGACTCCTTACGAGATGCATTGTCCTGTGCCCCTGCACAGAGTCTGTACTCCAGCAATTACACAAAGGCAATTGTTATTAATGCCTTTGCCTCCCCTGGAAATTAGAATTCAAATTTTGTCCTTTCAAACACTCGGCAAAGAACATCTCTGAAATTATCATTCAATAGGTAACATGGGATTATTGCCACATCCATTTCCTTCAGCTGAAGCTGAGAGCTGTTCCCTGCGTGGTCAGTTCAATCACCGTTCCCTCGTGGAAATGCACAGCCTGTGCCTTGCTCCTCTCCCTGTATCACCACTGCTTTTTGTTTTTAAAGACAGTCACATATTCTGCAGCCCAGACTCATTGGGAGGCTGCTGGGTTAAAATAGACTGCGCTGTGGCTGAAAATTGGGAAAATAATAAACAGTTCTTCACTACAAACTCAATAATAATGCCCTACAGAGGGAGTGGGGTGGAGGAGCATCTTTCATTGGGGTTATTACATTTAGATTAGGATCTTAGCAAGACCTTGCTTCAATTTACAAGAGTCTGGCTCCTTCTCTCCAGAGGTTCCTGACCACAGAGCCACACAAATTCTTGGAAAGCAGGAAGCTGACCCATTTTCCCTCCATCCTGGACTGTGTGAATATGTCATAAGTGCTGTGGCTGATCTCTGACCCCACGCTGGGCTCAGTTCATTAGCACGAGCACTGAGGAGTTCCTTTCATGCCTCAAACTGCTGCGAACACAGATGCAATTGGAACTTGTTGAAATTCAGGTTCCATCACTCTTCTGTCCTTGGTTTTCTTTATGATCTGATGTTTCAGTAATCTGCTTTCACACACACAGCAGCCATCAAGGTCCATGGCATTGTTTTCAGCAGCTGAAAAATCCAACTTTCACAGTCTTCACCTGTGATTTACAACATTTCCATCTATTTACTAGAAATAAAGCTCACAAGTGATCATGAGCAGAGAATTCCAAAGAGGATAACATTGTCCATTTTCCAGTCTCGGTGCATTTCTTTTGCTGAGCAGATCCCAGGGTCAAACGCACTTTAAAAGTTTCTGTTATCTTTTACTGCTCTTTGTTCTTAGGCCCACTGAATTCATAAAAACCAGACAGGTACTGTCCTCTTCTAAAAATTCTCAGTGCACATCAAAGTGGACTAATTACGTTTAGAAAAGCACTTGCTCCCTTTGTAGAAATTCCCAGCTATTGTTGTCAGACCGAGAAGTAATCCAGCAAAAAACTTCAGTGTAGCTGAATACAATTGATTTTGTTTCAAGGATTACGGGCAATTTAAGGCATGGCAGGAATGCACTTCCTTTTTTCCCTATTTTTAGCTATTTTCCAATTACAAAGTGCTCCTGTCCTGGCATGAACATCTGCATTCATTTGGCAAAAGACACATTTCTGATAGAGCAGCAAATTCTCTGATGGTATTTTTTCATCATTTTTCATCTTTTTTTTCCCTATTTTTTTCATTCCCAAACTTGTACAGACAAGAGAGAAGAGGAAAATTATGTCATCTCTGATATTTCAATAATGACTTTTTGTCAACTCTTGATCCTTCTTGTAGGTTTAAGCACTGAAAAGCCGAGCAGTGCCTCATGTTTGAAAAGCAATTTTTTCTCTGAGTGCAGGACTGGGAAGGACTTTCCATCTGGTTTCTCCTCCACACAAAGACAAATCCCGACACAAATTCATGCACTGAGTTATTTTTTGATGTCCAGGAGTACTTGTAGGAAGTGCTAGGAATCCTCAGTTCTCCCTGTGATAACTGGGAAAGCCTTAACTGACTTCAACCTTTCTTCAGGTCAGTCTCCTTAATTAAGGACATTAATATCTCAGCTGAAGCTTCTGAGAAACACTGTCACATTCCTGTGGGAAGAGACGAGGTCACAGAATGGACATTTTCCTCCTGCTGGTTATGGATGGGTTACATCCACAGAATAACAGAAAGCTGCAGTTCTTATTTAACCCTTGTCCTTTTATTCTCTCTTCATGGGGTGCTATTCCCCTACAACATAAAGATTTATTCAGAGGAGAGGAGAAAAATGGAAGTAAAAAATTTTGGTTACTTAAAACAAGCAAAGTTTTAAAAAGTATTAAATACCTGACGAGTCCTCCCAGCAGAATATGGCAGGGTCTGCATTAATGACCCATTAATGCACTTCTCAGGTGGGAAATGGCCCATCCATGCTCCCTTGTCAGGTCAGCTTCCAAAATTGATTCAAATCCACAGGCAGGGCACAGGGAGGAGGGAAGCAGTGCCACGGAAATGGGGTTAGGGCCATGAACATCTCAGCTCTTGCTCTCTCACGGGGACGATTCGTCACCGATGCCTTTCAGGGCTGTCTTTTCCCAAAGGAATGTGACAACCAACATCTGTCACTGTGACAGGTCCGAACATTAACCCCGAAACAAACGGGGTTTGGCTCCTTCCTCCCGTGCTCTCTTGTAGCTCATTCACACATCATAGCATCCCTTCAATGAATCGTTTATTTCCTGGGCTTTGTCCACATCAATTCCATCTGACAGACCCCGAAAGCTGCCATGGGTGCCATGGCTGCCATCGCTGCCATCACTGCCATCACTGCCATCGCTGCCATCTCTGCCATCGCTGCCATCACTGCCAT
>VZRL01000793.1:477726-518512 GCA_013397895.1 Origma solitaria
TTTTTTTTTTTTTTTTTTGTGCAACACTTGGTGGGTCTGGGCAAAATTCTGCCTCAAGTGTGCCAGTGTGGTTCTGGGTGAGAACGGCATTGCCAGGCAAAGCTAGGTAGAGTTAGGGTGCCTTTAGTGAATAATTGCTTTTTGGAAAAGTGAAGTCTGCTCTCTGTGATCTCGAGTTTCCTGCCACTGGGAAGGTTTGTGATGTGTAGGAGATGTGTTGCGCGAGCTCAGTGCAATGCAGTCAGGGAGCAGAAGGAATTCCATGGCATGCAGTCTGCAGCAAGGGCTTTAATCGTTCTGCAGTCGCTTGAAGCTCTCTCTTCATCCTTTCAGACATGAGCCAGCCAGCTGAACACACACACACACACACACACACAACGATAACTGAAGTCTGTGTGCTGTCCTTTGGCAGTTTGGTGGCGAGAAGGCAAAGCTGAGATGTGAAGCCTTTGTTGTCCCCGTGCACACAATGTGTGACACAGCCACACTGCCTCAGCCAAGGCACAGAGTGCTGTGCCCACTGTGTGCCCCACCCTGAGACCTGCTGTCCCAGCAGCAGTGCACCACACTCACCTCAGCAGCCTCGTGCAGGCTTCAGGGGTAAAATCAGGGGGTAAAAAAAAACCCACAGATATGTTTCCGAGTGGAGGTTGGCTGTGATGCTGTGACATTGGCTGTAGAGCTGGCTTGAGCTGCACCCATCCCTCATTCCCTGGGGTGCCCTGTTCTTCTCGGGGCTGCAGAGCCCTCAGGGGGTAAAATCACGGACACAGAACTGTTTCTGAGTGCGGAGGTTGGCTGTGACCCTGTGACATTTGCTGTAGAGCTGGCTGCTGGGATGGGCAGGTGAGGCAGGTGAGCTGCACCCAGCCCTCATTCCCTGTTCCTCTCGGGGCTGCAGAGCCTTTCCAGAGGTTCTTGGTTTGGAACCCTGCAGGGGCACCTCCCTGTGCCCAACCTGGAACCGCCTGCGCTATTCTGGTGCCAATATACAAAGAGACAAAAGCTCTCTTTGATTATTTTTTTTCCTTTATGCGCTGCTTTGCAAGTAGTTTTCCATCCAATTAATCCCACTAGGTTTCTAATTGAAGTGGTGGTTTGCATAAATATTAATCAGTCACTAAGAAACATGGAGGGTCAGGGACAGGCCAAATGAAAGAGGGTGTTTGGTACCTGCTCTGATGTATTTTTGCTGAGCTCTCCTGTTGCAGAAGATGCTCATATTATGTTTGCCTGGTATGTTTTTGTTGAGTCTTGTTGGTAATAGCAATATAGGTAAATAAATTTGTAAGCATGTAACTTGTTCTCGTTGCCCCTTAATGCCATTTCAGTGGGAAGTAAGTGGCTGCATATTTTCTGTGTTGCTCTGGTCTCTCAGTTCCTCTCTGACTAATGAATGGAGAAATATTTCTTCACTCTCCCCGGTGTAATATGTTGTGAGGACAAATAAATTAAAGTCTTGGAGCCTTTATATGAGTAGGGGCCATATAACCTGCTCGAGAAATTGCCAAGCAATGTTCTTGGTGCTCACCTTGGCTGTGTAACTTGTTTTTTGCTGACACAAATTCAGCTCCAAACTGAGACAGTTTTGGATGCTTTGCTCTTCAGGATTGTTTTAATTTCAGTGTCCGTGGGATGGGTCTGACCACTTCATTAGACCCCTTTACTTTCGTTAATTCAGTTCTTTAAAAATTTAGGAAAATTAAGGAACTAGTTAGGAAGGTGAATTGGAAATGAAGGAAAGGTGCTGGGCAGACTAAGGCTTCTTTCTTTGTAATCAGTACTTAATTAGGGAAAAATGATTTCCTGCACAGGACTGGCAATGCACTGGAATTGTGTCGTGTCCTGGGGCACCCAGGCTGGGCTCAGGAAGGAGCTGGGTGGTGTGAGGAGGAAATGCAGTCAGCGCTGTGAGCACTGAGGGTTCTGCAGGGCTGGGACCAGCGCGGGTGCAAAGCCAAGCTCAGCAGAGGGAGGGCAGCTCTGCGTTCAGATTGATTCATCACAGAACCAGGGAAACCTCATCTGCCTGGCAGCCAGAGGAAAAAGGAGCTTATTAAAAAACCATTCCCACTTTCATACCTCATCCTGCTCTGGGGACTAGGCTGCAATTAGCTTTTCTCGCTGCCATGTCTGTGGGCAGTGGCAGGGTGGCAGTGGCTGTGACAAGCAAGGTGCAGCTGTGCCAGACAGAGGAGGGACAGAGCTGCTGTAAATCCACCGAAACTGATTTCCTAGGGATGGTTTTCAACAATATTGGACAAAGTGGAGAAAAGTGACAAAATATCAAAGCTTAAGCGTTAATACTTAAATGTTACATATCGCTTTCCATCCATCCTTGTGCTCCAATACTGCAGAAAGGACATTCCTACTGATAGATCCGAGACTCAGATCCCGCAGTTGTACCCATCAGGCCTTCCCTTGCCATTGCTAAGCTCAGGAAAGTTGCAAACACTGTTCAAATTAAGTTGCCAGAGGAAAATGTTTCTGATGCATCCATTTTTATAACTTCCCCTGTGGTGACATCAGGCAGCCTCGCAGGCAGCCAGGGAGCACAAACACAATTGGAAAGGGGACAGGCAAAGGAGTTTCAATTTTTCTTCTGCTGAAATGTAGGAGTTCTGGGCGAACACAGACAGTTCAGAGATATTTGCCTTCCTGCAGGCATGCCATCAGCTGTTGTAGGAGCTTCAAAACAAAACTCACCAAAATGACAGCGCTTTGTCTGCGGCTGCAGTGAGGAATTGGGCTGTTCCTGGGGGAGCATTTTTTAACATCCTTGCAATGCAAGGCTCGAGAGAAGCCTCAAACCGTTGTGTGATGACAGCCATTCCAACTTCTCAAACATGAGAGTGCTCTTGTTGCCTGTCACCATGCAGCCGTCACCTGAGAGGACATTAAAATGGCAATTTGGGAACAGCCAAGGAAATAAAGCCGCAATATGATAGAGTTTGTCAGCTCCTAATGTGATAGCTCCACACATACATGTTGTGTGTCTCCTTGTGTTAAATCATTCCGTGCAAGCCTTTAGCTGTTAAATAAAACAGTGTATGGCCATAATCAATAGACCAGTACCAGTTTTCTATCCCCTGCCTCCTTCATCACAGCTTCAGGTTATCACTGGACCCCTTCACAGCTCAGTGATTGTTATTTATAGATCTGGGTGACTTACCAAGTACTTGTGGTTTGGTTTGAGGTGCTATGAGTTGTCCCTGGCGTTTGGAGTTAACCTCAGGGTGGAGCTGTCAGTGAGCTCTTCCACCAGCGCTTCCAACTCTCAACAAACACAGAGTCCCTGCGCGTGTACTTTAAAAATTTACAATTTTGCAGCTCTTTGCTTAATAAGGTGAGAATAGAAAGCCGAGCGCCAAAGGGAGCAGCTGTTCTGATGGTCAGGAAAGCTCCAAACAAAGAGAAAAAGCCAAACGGTGCTCCAAAGTGTCAGACTGCACAGTCCGTGGGGAGCGCGTGGGAAGGGGAGGCCCTTGGGAGAACAGGTTGATATTCCTGGTGAGAGATGGCTTGGAAATCCTTTCCCCATGCCATGAAATGCTGTGACATTTTGAAAAACCTCACTCTTTTGTCTTCCTGAAAACATCTCAGAGGAACCACAGCAGTCTGGTCATTAGGTCACTCCTTAGGAGACCAAAGATCCAAGGCTTTTAATCCTTGAAGATGAGATTTGAACCTGGGTCTGCACTAACTGGCATCTCTTTCACATGCCCGGGGAAGAATATCACTCCTGAAAACATTTTATGGCTTTGACAAATGTTCACTTATAGATGAAATATATTTTTGCCCAAAAAAAAAAATAAAAAAATCATAAGCCGTTTTTTCCCTTGGCTCTGCTGTTCTTTATTTTTCTCTGCTTTCATCTCCAAGCCTCCTACCCTTTTTCTGTCTTGTCTATTTTGATTCAGTCCATGCCCTGAATGACTCCTGTCTTGCTGTGTGCTTGTACAGTGTCTATCACCACGGGTTTCAATCTGTTAGCACCCAGAGGCATTAACATAATGCAGGTAATAAGGGCTAAATTTAACTTGCTCACAACTACTTTTACCCACTCTAATATGCATCACACTCTTCAACTGACAGACTCAAATTGCATATAATAGCTGCCTGGCTACAGTACACAGACAAAGAAGGTGATAGAAGGCATTTACCTCAATAAAAAAAAATATTTTTCCCATCCGGAAACCTCAGCTTCATTTTTTCCCATTGCTTTCAGAAGCTTCATGTCAAGATAGATTTTCCTTCCACTGTGATGACATTAAATCTCATGGCTGCTGTAAAATATGCTTTATGAGTTATTAAAGAGTGTTACAGCAGCTGAATTGGGCAATCATTAAATAAATATTGCTAAATAGTTTATTAAAAGAAAATTTAAGTGCTTGCCATTTTTACTTATCCTCCCTAGGACAGTTGATTTTATAGGTTTTCTTCCTTTAGCTATTTTTATGATCTGGAATAAACTCTACAAACTTCATCGTTCATCCAAATATCCATAAGAGGTTTAATTGATGAAGATCCCCTTTGAATAAAAAATAGCTAAATAGCAGCTCCTAATTTTCTGTGTTTAGTTCCATAAGTATCCCAAATGGAAAACTCCAGAAAATTAATTTGAATTTCTTCAGCCTGTAATTCTTTGCTTTTGCAAGTTGTACTCATAGAGTTAGCCAGTAATAATCAAACTATGAATGGAAAATTGTAGTTGCACTGTTTTAGAAATCTTTCTCTTCTTTCTCATAGAGAATAGAGATAAGTTGCATTTCTGTACTTTTCTAATCTCTGTGTTTTGGTTCTGGATGCTGTAGGATTGTAACCTATCATTTTAGGGGGTGGAAAACTGCCGACCAATAGTTGTTAGATTATTAATGCTTATATAAAGAAAGTATTGTAAATAAAGTTTTCTTTTTCACCACCTTGGGTGCTGCCTGCCTGACTTCCCTGCGAGCTTCCGCGAATCTCCGCGAATATCAGAAAATCAGAGCAACAGAAAATTAGAAAAAAAATAAGTCAACTCAAAAAGCACAACAAGACTGAATCCTAGGGAACAATTTGTAAGGGTTCATTTGGACACTGCAAAAATCTCTCCTCTTGCTTAGCTCGGCATTCGCTGTGCAGTGTCTGCAGGAGCCCCAAGAAAGTCCTTAGTGCCCTGGAGTAGATTTAGGGAAGGCGCTGGTGCCAAATGTGTGGTGAGAACTTCTTTAACTTCAGCCGTCTGAAAATACCATCTGTGCACATCAGCAGTGTCCTTCAGGGCCGAGGGATACAGCAAACACCAGGATAATCTCTGGAAGTGCCTTCCCTCCTCTCTTGTGGCTATGGATCCCAGGGTGAACAGCTTGGGAGGCGCTTCAGTCCCATCTCCAGTGCTCTGCTCTGCATTGCTCCGTGTGGGATGGCACAGAGCAGGAGGGAGGTTCAGGGGTCAGCTTCACTTTGCTGGGAGATAAGCAGCTCCAGCTCAGAAGCTCCTGCTGGACTGGCTGGACATCAAAAGAGTTTCTTCAGTCGTGTTGTCTTCTCGAAGATTAAGGCAAAGCACAAGGACAGCCAGTTTGGTTTCCAGCTGTTGCAAGTGAGCTGAGCATTTGCTGAGTACAGCCCTGTCCTGATGACCAAACTGCAGATTGTCATCCAGGTGCGTTTCTCAGGCAGTTCCTGTGTGTAACAGCCTCATTCTGTGTCCCATTCGGATGGATGCTCTGCTGCTGACACCTGTGTTTGGCTCAGATACCCTCAGCCAAACCCCAGGGCAGTGTGACACAGGCTGCCTGCAGCCCCTGTGCCTCATCAGTGCTTCCCAGCAGCTTTCTCAGCCTCAGGGCATTAAAGACCCAATAAATTACCACAGTTACCCAGGGATCTGCAGAAAGCAGTCCAGGCTGTGATTTCTCCATGTTGTGACTTTTTTCATTAGTATTTTCCCTCAGAAACTCATGTTTATTCCTTAATCCACTCTTTGTTCTGGAGCTCTCATGGCTGTGTGGTCCATGTGCTAACTCCATTTCCCCTTGGATCACACCAATCTGGGGTGCTGCAAGCTCTTGACCTTTCCCAAAATCCAAACACACAGTGACTGTCCATCCCCTCCACGTGCAGCTCTTCCTGTCCATCTCTAACACAGCCTCATCTCTCTTGGCTCTTTTCCATTCAATTGTCTTCTGTTTCAATAGGTTTAAAAATAGTTCCTGCATATTTAATTATGCTTCACTTCACTTCCCTCTGTTCCTTCCAGCCCATTCAGTCTCCAGTGCAGTGCTTTGTCTGCTGACACAGTTCCCGTTCAGGCTGGCCCGTGTTCAACCCATTCTGCACCCGGCTCACATCGGCTGCAAAAGGCTCTTGTCCTGTAAGACTGCAGAGCAGCACTGCTGGCCAAAATTAGGTCAACAATGTCATCCAAGTGCCCTCCAGTTCATGATAGAATTGGTCATTAAGAGCCTTGAAAGCAGGGGATAGAGAAGCAAAGAAGTAATCAGAGGAATATTTCCCTTTCCTTTTTTAATAAGCTATCACTTACCCTTGTTCTGTTTTGATCCCTTTGGGGCATATATCTTGTGCAGGGAAATTTAGAAAAAAGGAGAGAGATTGAGGAAAGTAATAATGAAATAGTGCATGTGTTTAAATATTTGCAGGAGAAAGAAAACATCATAGAATTTCTCACTAAGTCTGTGATGAAATGGAAGAAGTACAGGCTTGTCACAGCAATAATTAAGTTCAGTTCCAGAGGGCTGTTTGTGTTAAATCTGCTGGGTTTTCTCTCAGGAAATCGGCCGTGTGGAGGGCTCTGATACAGAGCCCACTGAAGTCAGGTTTTCCCACTGACTCAAAGAGCCTAAGAGCACAATCCTAGAAAGCAGCAGGAGCTTTGGATGTGCCGAGGTTCTCGCCGTGGTAATTTGAGTTCTTGGTGTAACACCAGAGTCTGCTGTCAAGTCATGTTCCAGCTAAAGTAAAAGATGTGCAAACACCAAACAGAAGAAGTCCTTGTGTTGAAAAACATCCATCCAGAAAAGCTTTCCTTCATTCTATAAACGGTCCTATGTTTGTGAAAATATTTACCTCAGCGCATTGGGATGCACGGCAAGGGAATTCCAACAAACACATGAAGGTGCCGGAGGTGAAGTGAACCCTAATTTAGCTATTTGAATATCCTCTGCAGGGCAAACACATTCATATTTCATGGATTTGCAGAGCTCTGAGCCCAAGGTATTTGACCTGCCTTACATCGGCTCCTCAGATGAGTGTAGTTCATCTTTTCTTGCAGCAGAAATACAAACGGCATTTTAAACTGCTGGAGGTGTTTGTTTCCTCTGAGATGCACTTTTCATTTGCTGCATTAGGAGGAGAGATGAGTGATAGCCCTGCTGGTAATGCAGTGGGATTAAATACAGGATCAGTGTGGGAAAGGGGAGAGAGCTGAACTGGGGACTGGGATGGCCTTGGATTCTCCCATCGAGTGAGCCCTCAGGGCAGAGGCACCAAAGGACATGGTGGGGTAAAGTAAAAACATACAGCAGCAGCTGACTAGCCTGTACAAAAAAACCAAAAGGGATTTTCTGTCCCATCCTAATGGTAGGGTTAAGGGCTGGAGACACTGAGCATCCCTCCAGGATGCTCTGTGGGCTTGGCCTGAAACCTGCTGAATCCAACTGAAAGATGCTCATCGATCTCAGAGGATGATGGAGCAAGTTTTGAGTGCTTTTGTTCTGTTAACTTCAATTTTTATTGTCTTTTCTGCACTGGGTGTGAGCTGTCAGCACTGGGAGGTGTGTGCTGAACCCCAGAACGTCACGTGCTGGCCATGCCCCCCAGGCCTGGCAGAAACGTCAATTAGGCTTGGAATATGACAACAAAAGAGGAGTGCTAAAGAGCCATCACATTGCTGAAAAAATGTGAGAAAATTAATGACAGAAGATAATTTTTCTTCTTTCTTTTTTTTTTTTTTTTAAGCAAAAAGGGCAGAATTTGAAGTGCAAAACTTCGAAAAATCACTGCAATCATATCAGCCTTCTCAAGCTGCCAAATTGTGCAAAACCTGGTGTGGTGTGCACACACACACACACAAAGACAAAAAAATTCTGCTTTTTCTGTTTCCTAGAAAATCTGTGAAGGGTCTCCATCCTGAAAAGACAGTAATTTGAATGAATTGCTGATGCTGATTAATTCATTACCTGCAGAAATATTTCCCACATGGCAGAGGTTGTTGCAGGAAGCTGGTGCAATAATCCTTTAGGGGTGGGGCGCACCTTTCCTCAGCTGGATCCTCCTTTCATCCTCGAGCATCACACACCAAAAAGTGCCCAGACCAAGGCCCAGACGTGGCCAGCAGAGCCCAGGCAGTCAGGGCCCTTTCCATCTGCATTTCCGTGGCACAGAGGGAAACGGAATTAGGGCAGTGCTTGGGGCTCCGGTGCAGTTCTGGTGAACAAAAACGATAAAACAAGGAGAGGGAAGGCAGGAACAGGAGCAGCAGGGGACAGGGGTGACAGTGAACGTGCTCCAGGAGAGAAGGACTGGGAGGACACTCCACCAACCAAAGTGTTAACAGAATGAGGATTTGCAGCTGAATTTTTTGGTGGGCATGTCCCCAGTTTTCTCAGTTATTTGCTAACTCCTCCAAAACTCGAGGCTATATATATTTTCTTTTCTGACACATATTTCAGTGCTTTTAGAGGAGATTTTGCTGTCTTACTGTGCTTGTTCTCTGGCTTTTGGTGTAATTTCGGTGTGTTTTGGAGGGGAGGAAGGCAGCAGAGTGCTCCAGTATCCCTTGGATGAATTGGTGTGCTCACTGCAGATATCGAGCCCATCGTGCTGGCAGTGCAATGGAGCCGCAGGAAAGCAGATTGTGCCTGCTGCCCTCTGCCCCTCACAGCCTGTCCTGCTCTGGGCTTTGGCCTCCGTGAGCCAAAGTCATCCTTGGTTCAAAAAACAATTCCTGCAAAGTCTCCAAAACACCATCTCATGTCAGAAACAGCGAAGGAGTTAATTCTGTGCTGGAAAAATGTTATTTGGAAACTGCTGCTTTTAAATAATTGCCATCTTTTGATATACTGCATATATTTTACCAACCCAGAACTGACTTTTGTACTTAAAACAAAGCTGAGAAGAAAGAATGCCTGTGTGAAACCAAAGTGCTTTAAACACAGCTGCAGGTGCCGGCACAATGCACACTTCTGAAAGGAGAGCACTGAAGTCAGAGAAATAAAATGGCCATTGAACTCTCGCATACAATGAAAATTCCTGGCTAAACACATATTCCATTTCCTAGAGCAGCAGATCTGTCCCTGGGGTGAAAGTCACAGTAGGTTAGGAGAACATTGTGATGAAGGCCTGGGAAGTGTGGTGTGCATCCCACAGCCCTCTGCTGGAAGGAATTTGTAGCTCCTGAGTGTGGAGCTGAGAGAAACAGGCAGAAACGGAATTTTCTGGTATTCAGAAACATTTGCATTTTAAAAAAAAAAGAGACCCACTTTTCTTAAGGGAGAACTGAAGGTCTTTACATTTCCTAAGAGTCCAAAACTTCCTCATGTACTTCAAAACCAAATAGATGAGGAAACTTGCAGCCTGGTGGAATGTAAGGCATGGATCCTTCTGCACCACAGGTCATTTTATTAGGCTCCCTCTCCCAAGCCCTTCCTTGGCAGAAGTTGGTCACTCATAAACATGTCCCTGTGGGAAAATACTTAATGAGAAAAATCTCCTCTAACCCACATTGCAGAGCACACTGTGTGCAAGTGATGGGCAGGGGGGGTTCCAATGGCCAAAATATTCCAATATTTTGGAATATAATTGACTTTGGAAGTGAATTCCAGTGGATTTTATTCTCACCGCTGCTCTGTGCCAGTGCCGCTCAGTGGCCTGAGGGAGGTCACATGAGATCTCCAACTTTGGGTTTCTATTCCCTGACCATTTCATCAATGCCAGGTGGAGAAATGGCTCTGAACAGGGGAGGAAAACAGCAAGAACAACTGAAAACTTCCTTGGGCTGTAACTCGCACTGTTGGCCTGCCCATACATTGGTCCTGGATCACGTGAAGGGAAAGAAAGCACAGTTGAGACAAAATCTCTTGATTCAGGTGCCAATTGCCCTTGAGGGTGAGCCTGATCCCTGAGGATGCAGGAAACTGAGCTATGTCTGAAATCCAAAAAGAAAAATATTCTCAGTGGAACCAAAGCTGGCATTTACTCTCCTGGTGCATTGTCAAAGCTTCGGTAAAGCTGAAATTTGATGCAAGTTCTATTGCTGAATTAAAGAAAATTGCTTTCTAATAATTTGGTGAAAACCACTGCTATAGTTGAGATGTGTTGACATTAAATAGCTTTTGATTTCTGATTTGTTCCATGGTGCTAAGATGGTGCTGGAGGCAATTAGCTGCACTGGGAAGTGAGGGAATGATTGATAGTTCTGCTCCCTCTCAGCTGCTTTGTGGGTTTAACTTTTATCTACAGTTTAAAATCAAAGGGTTCTTTTCTATTTTTTTTAAATTACTTTACAATCTGTTGACAAAATGGCCCCTCCATCTGAATGGATCATATACTCTCACATAGCTGGATTTAAAATGACAATTATATTTGAAGCAAGATAATATTTTCCTGATTATTTCTTTCTGGGGGAAAAAAAGAGGCTTTGTGGCATAATTCCTGTTTTCACTTGGCGACTTAAGAGTCTTTTTTCATTTAGAAATTTCTTCACTCCAGCTCTGCTAAACAGTAATAGATCAGTATTTGTTTGGTTTAGTTTTTAAGTCACTGCAGGCTCTAAATTTGTAAGTGGGAGTCAATGAGGCTCTGTGCTGGCTTAGGTTCGGATGAACAAGCAGGGATGGACTCTTTTGGGGTGAACAGCCAGGGATGGACTCTTTTGGGATGAACAAGCAGGGATGGACTCTTTTGGGGTGAACAGCCAGGGATGGACTCTTTTGGGGTGAACTGAAGCACATTTTCAGGTTGTGCAGCAGTGGAGGCAGTGGAGAGCAGTTCCTTTACCAACCCTCATGTGCAGAGCCTCACTCCCTGAGCTCCGTGAGGCTGGAGGGGCACTGGGGCCCTGCCCAGGCACTGCAGGGACACTGTCCCGGCTGTCCCCAGAACATTTCCTCCTGGCCAGCTCTGCCCTGCCTGTCCTGGGTCACAGGGAGGCAGGGCCAGGCTGCAGGGCTGGGTACGAGCACTGCCTGGGTCCCAGTGCCTCTCTGGGGCTCAGACCCTTCTTTTGCTGTTCTGCAGAAATGATTTCAGGATGAGAAATGCCCACAGGGTCCAGGGAATGATCTTCACAACAAACTCTGCCTACACCTAAAACCCAGCAGGGATAGAAGGGGAGCGTCAGAAGGGACTGAGATCTACAAACCTGAGAGCAGGAAATGCTGTTGTAAACATTACTGTCCCAGGCTTATTTCGGGACCGTGGGGAGAGTGCAGCCACACTCGGTGCCCTGTCGTGCCTTGTTCAGTGGCTGCAGCTCCTGAGGGGACAGCAGGGAGGGCTGAGCTGCTGCAGAGTCCCACAGGAGATGGAGAGAGCAGAGCTTTGCTCCCCAGCCCCTGCCCGAGGGGCTGCATGCAGGAGAGGTCAGCTGCTCCACAGAAATACCCCGAGGAGCAGGAGGCTGAGGTGTCCCTGAATCCCTGCTGTGCCTCTCAGGGCAACCATCAACCTTCCTCCCTCAGGGTCGATGTGAAAATCGCCGTGTGCCCTCCCTGGTCACACCTGGCAGCAGCAGGAGCTGTGAGTGGCAGCTGGCACTGGAGTTCATTGGCATTCACTGTACCCAGCCAGGAGCTCTTGTGTTCCTTCCTCCTCAGAAAGAGAACACACCTATAAATTATCCAAAGAAGGGGGCGAAACATGCACAGACAGACAAGATGAAGAGGGAGGAGGATCAGAGATTTTTAGGCCACGACAGAATTCTCTGTCTCGTTTTGTAGCCAGTGTGCATATTTATGATTCAGAGATGGGAAAGGCCCACAGAGAGAACACAGCTCACAAATCATCTCTCTCAGCTTGCTACAGAGTTTGTTAAAGTTCACTCATGTCTCCTCTGCTCGTACTCCATTAATCATTGCAGCTTCTGAAAACAAGGGGAAACTTGGATCCCACATCTGCATTGGGATCATGTCCATTCCCTCTCACTTCTTCCTTTCAAGTCTGCCTGAACCTGCGTCCCCATGGGAAAGGATGGGGAGATCACAGCTTTGTCAGAGGAATGTCATGTCCTATAGGTTCCTCCTATACAAAACTCGGTCTCTCGATGTAAGGATCTCCTCAGAGTCCTCTCCTCTGCCTCCAAAACAATCTGATGGGGTGTGGGAGGACAGAGAGTTCTTGTCTTTGGTCTTAAAATCCTTAGGTAAGAAACATTTAATCTGCAGTTAGGTGATGGTAATGTTTTCTACCTCTGTGTTTTGACCTAGTGTGCAAGGGGAATCAAAGTTGAAAGTGGGTATTTTATAATATTTTTATTATTGACATTTCTTAAAGAAACCTTTACTTTCAAATATGAGGGTTCAGACTGTTTCTTTTTCCTTGTGAATGCAAGAAGTGGCAGATTTGATGCTGGATCTAAGAATTCCTAGTTTGACACTGATGTACATTTGCAGGCTTCTCTGATGCTATTCCTGCCAGGGAGATCAGACCCATACTCCTGAAGTTGCCTCAAGTTTGTGAAAAGAAATCGAATAAATCAGATACGCAGCAGCTCTTGCAGCTGCCCAGACCCCCCTGCACTCTGCTCTCCTGCAGAATCTGTGCTGCAAATGAAAGGCAAAATAGGGGGAATTAAACATTAGTAATTTGTTTTTCTCCAACACCGTCCATCCACAAAAGCTGAGATTTCTCAATGCAATGGAATTAAACCTCATTCTGTCCCTGATGGTGTGTGTTTCCACCCCCAGATGATGTGTGTGGCTGTGGAATCACTGCGGCCCTGCCCAGCACTGGAATTGAGCTGTCTCTGGGCTCCAGCAGCAGTGGGAGCCCCTCAGAGCTGTTCTGCTCTGGCACAGGGTTTGGGGAAGGATTTATCAGTCTCGGGCAGCTCTTATTCACAGCCACTCCTGACCTTTCCACTGGAACAGTTTTTTGGGGTTACATATTGGCTGACATAAAGATTAGGTTCTGCCCTGGCTGGCAGTGGAATCGGTATTCTCAGTGATAAATATTTTGACTATAATATTTGGGTGCTCTGGATTCAAAAGCCACTGAAAACCAAATGGAGGCTTGGTCATTACGACGGTAATGAAAGCAAATGCTGAAAGAAATGGAACATATTCATTTCTACCCCAGCTGGGGTCTGCCCTTTCCAACAGCTCTGTGATTCTCAACGTGGTTTTTATTTTCCCGTGTCCTTTTCCTCCCTGTCTGCTGCACTGTACTGGTATTTATAGTTATGAGAGATTATGGTCAAGTCCTTTCCAATTCAACAGCCCAACGTGAAAGCCCTGAGAGGACAGGGATGGAGCACGAGGATCTAATGCCTCCTGATGGAGCTGTAGCCATAGCATAACATCCTTAAGACCAAAAGCAAATGTCTTATAATCCAGTCAAATGCTTTTATTGCTTAAACATATCTGCTGTGTGCTACATTCCACCACGAACAGGGAAACACTCTTGCTTTTAATATTCCTTCCTCATTTTGCTGTATTGATTTCATGGTAAGTTGCATAGCATTACCTGCAATTATTTGTCATTTTGCTCTTTAAAAAAATCACCCAAAGTCATGGCCTGGGCTGCAAATGAGATGATCACTGGAGTGGAACAGCAGTATCCAAGTTACACTGGCTTGTGCTTAAGGGAATTCGACTTGCATATTTACAGCATAGCCCTCCAAATTCCTGTCTGGTTTTGTAGGAGCTGGAAATGCTCGAGATTTTATGTAAGGGGGAAATGAAACTATGCAAGTCCGGTTGAGAAATCAGAAACAATTCACTAAAATTCTTGTTAAGATTTGATCCCAACACTGTGATTAATTTTTTTTTTTTTAATGGGAGAGAAATTGTCACAAAATGGTAAAAAATATTTGGAGGAAGTGTAATAAGAGAGAAGTGTCAGCTCAGAATTCCAAATGGTGATAATTTTCTTCCAAAAACAAATGTTTTTATCTTGAAGGTAATAGTCTTGTTTGGATTCAAAAGTACACCCAGGCATCACCATAAATCCTACTGCAGAACAAGCCATGGGCAAGGCCACTCCTGATTTCAGAGTGTGCATCCTTGGCTACAACAGAAAATCCCTCCCAGTTCTTACCTCCTCCTCCCTTCTTAGGCAGGGCCGGGAGGGTTCCCACATCTGATTGCTGTGAGACAATGCAGCACAAACTCTGAGCCTCTACAGCTCAATAACATCCATCAATATTAGTTAATAAATCAGATTCATCAGCCACAACCACCAAATAGACAATGTAAATGAGGATATTGGAGTATACACAAGTCAGAATGTGAAGCATCATTATCAGACACTGAAATGCATTTTGCAGTGTTTTCAGGAGGCCACACAGGACGAGCCCTGGGCAGAATCACTCTGAACTCCACTGGAGGGAAGGAGTGAATCCCTCTGCAGCAGGGAGTGATGTGACCTTAGGTACTCATGACATCGTAATCGTGACAGAAAGTCACTTCATTTGATTTCGGTTTCATAGGTTTTTTTTTTTAAACTATGCTAATCTTAGCAAATAGCTTTTTAATTTTTAGTATTCAGGCTTAATTAAAATGCAAACGAAAGTTTAGAGGCACTACTTCTCATCTCCCACACGTTCCATCGCCTGCAAAAGTTTTATCGAAAAAAGGGGAAAAGATACCTGAAGTTCTTAAATATATGTGATAAGTGAGACCCCCAGAGCGCTGCTTTTTCATCCTGATGTGGGTTGTGACATTGTGTGATGGGCAAAGCCAGGCTGAGGGAGACAATCTGAGAGTTTCTTCCAGGCAGGGCATGGTTATTGTTTAATGGGTGTAAAGATTTCTGGGCAGTTGGTTGGAGATGCAGCAGGCAGGGATGGCATATTGCACATCAAATTCAGAATGGACATGTTTTCCTTAATCCTTTCTTTAACTTTTCCCATCCTGATAACACATATTAGAGCTCAGCAGGAAATAACCACGTTCACTCTGCCAGTTCTGCCACAAGTGTGTTTTAAATGGTAAAAGCTCTTGGCAATGGTTCCCTTTTTGCATACTTTTAAGGAATAAAGTATCAAAATAATAAAGAAATCTGAGGCAGGAGCGGCAGCAATGGAGAATATCAACTGACATCAAATAACAATGCCTTGTAAATCCAATCCTTTTCCTCCCTTGCTCCTCTCTTACAATGAGTTATGATTGGAAGTGACAGAAAGATGTCCAAATTTGTCAGTCCTAGTCCAGCGTTCTTCAGTTCCTAAATATATCCTACTACAAGTGATCCTTCCAAGACAACAGATTTAAAATCTTTTGGAGGAAATACTTGAAAAGTACTTCCAAAGACATTGTAAGGATCAGCAGTGTTCGTTTCCCGTGTGTCTGTGGCAGTACACAAGGGACGAATCTGGAGCAGTAATTAAGTACCAAATGTTTTGGTGACCTGCAAACAGCTCAAGACCAAACTTGCTTGCCTGAGGCAATAGATGACCTCCTGGAGGAAAAAATACATGTCTGGTTCTTTGGGAAGCACTTGGATCGTGTGAGTCCCTTGCGAGGGAGTTTAGGAAACAAACTCTTGGTGGAGAAACCTATTCCTGTAAAACACAGCACAGCAAACCCTCACTTAAGGGCTTTTATCAACCAGGAACATTGATCTGTTCTTCGTATTATTTCCACTGACTTGTGTAGGTTTGAAGTGGCACTCTCTGATTTTCTGCTGGTGACAATCAGCTGGAACACACCTCGTGGAAATGCTTTAGTGCCACATGGGAGATCCTGAAAGGCTCAGGGTCCCGGCAGAGCCCTGGACTGTAGGGCAGAATTCCATTCCACAGCCATTAATATAGTTCCCAACAGTAATAATCAATTCTTTATTAGAGCTGTGAGATTCCCTGCCTTTATCCATTTTTTGTGCGTTGTTACATTGAATATCTGTATGAATCTGGTTGTCTAGAGACACGGTGGTTGGCGGAAGGCAATCACTTCCTAATTTACTAATAATATATACAGCTTAAGGGGAAAGGTTGGCAACCTCAGATGGAAGATTAAATGAGTGAGACTCCCAGAGATTCCTTTAGCTAGAGAAATTGATTTAGAACATGCAGGAAAATCTTTCTTTTGGAAATTGAATGAGCAGGTGGCTGCAATTTATATAAATTAAACCTTGGGCTTGTTCCTCTGGCTTGAGTGGGGCTTTTTTCCGTGTTTTTAACAAAGCTACTGGTGCATAAATAGTGTTTGATTCTTTTTCTAAATGTTGGTTCTGTACAGTTGTTTTTAATCATCGAACCTTTTGGAATCAATTGTAGGATTAATCTAATTGCAGGTTCCATGTTCCATGGAGCACAATGCAAGAGGAAAGCTATGGCCAGGGAGGGAAATCACAGCTCTGCATTCTTGTCTCGTGTCACTTTTCTCAACCAGTCTCTGCTCTATCATTACAATCAAAATTCTTTATCCTGAAAATTGCGACATGAAATTTTAGAGCTTAAAATAGCACTTCTGTAAGGCAGAGATTAGATTATGCAAAGTGTTAATGCAGCATTAACTGAAGAGTCCCAATTAAATAATTATAAATAGTTACAAGTCTAGGCTCTTTATTTTCAGAGCACTGTAGTTTCAAAGTTTCGCACTCTGACAATGTTCCTCCCAGTTGAGAAGGACCGAGACTTCTGCAGCGTTTGCTTTCTCTTCTTTTTTAAAATGGAAGACATAAAGTTTCAATTTTAAAACTAGAAGTGATCTCTTTCCTGAGACACAGTCAGTGGTTCAGACTTATTTTCGGAGGCTCAAGAGGTGCCTGCTGACACTGCTGGTGAGAGTCCAGCACAGTGGCAATCACATCTAGGGAAAAACCACAGACATTGTCGAGGTCAGGAGCAGAGCTCTGCCCGTTTGGCTGCCCAGATGAGATATGTTAAACACCACGCAGTGATGTGGATTTTGAGCGCCTTTCAAACCTCCAGACGTTGTTCCAGGGTCAGAAGACACTCACACACGAGGATGCAGGTGAAGGTGTGAGCACTGCAGGCACCATCCATAGAGCTGAGAGGAGCCACATCCCCACGCTGCTGCTCTTCAGGAGCTGCTCAGGAAATCAGCACAGGAGGCTCTAGACAGCCTTGGGAATGGGATGAGAGCAGGAAACCTCTGAGGCTTTCTCCTGTCTTTTGGTTGGTGTTTTTCCATGGTCACACACACCTCTGACTGGTTTTTTTCACCCTGTTCCTCCCTCCTCCCTGCACCAATGGAGTATTGCCCTTTAAGTTAAAAAGAGGTGGGAGTGGGGGAAAAGAGGAGACCTTGCATTGAAACGGAATGCTATCATTACCATTGAACTAAAATTTGATTGTTATCAGAGTGTTAAATCCTGTCCTTTTGGGAGGTGGGTTTGGTTTATTGGGTTCTTTTCCCAGATAGCAAATACTCCTCAGGTCCTCTTCTTAGGAATTTTCACATTCTTTTCCAAATCCACATTCCTCAGGCGACTGCTGGCCCATTCCTTTCAGTGCAGAACATGGGTTTTGTTTATCTTGTTTTATATACTGAAAACACCTTTTTTTGACTCTTAGGGAGTGGCTGTTGCAGTTAACTACTAAACTGTGGTTCTGACGGATTTATGAGTTAAACCAAACTGCTCATGTATGACCCTTTCCCAGCTTGCTTCTTTTTTTAATCTATGCAGCAAAATCAGCAAGAAGCATTGAGATAATTTTTTTATTCATTAAACTAATAATCTAATCACAAAAGTATTACATGTCAGGTACAGGAATCTACAGCATTTTTGCAGGCTAGCAAACTAGTTCAACTGAAGAGATAATTCCTTTTTTTTAATTCAGTGCAAACCAAATGTGCCTT
The DNA here is from genome assembly GCA_013397895.1 of Origma solitaria. Taxonomy (NCBI): domain Eukaryota; kingdom Metazoa; phylum Chordata; class Aves; order Passeriformes; family Acanthizidae; genus Origma; species Origma solitaria. The sequence continues at coordinate 495,714 of VZRL01000793.1, forward strand.
GAATGCCTGTTTTATCTTCCTTTGCTCACGGAATTTACATTTAAGTAACGGTTTCCTGAGCAATTATGGCATGATCATTTAAAAATATTAGCATTAATTTAAAAATATAGAACCCCTTGCCTCTTGCTTCTCCCTGCTGGTTTTTGACCCCAGGAGCTCTCCTTGTGCCCCAGGGGGGAGTGGTTGGATGCCTTTGGAAATGCACAACCCCGGAGCGTTCCCCAGGTTCTAGGGAGTGGTTGGATGCCTTTGGAAATGCACAGCCCCAGAGCATTCCCCAGGTTCTAGGGAGTGGTTGGATGCCTTTGGAAATGCACAGCCCCGGAATGTTCCCCAGGTTCTAAGGATGTTTGGTGCTGTGTCCCAGCTGGCACTGCCAGGACTTGTGCGGTGTCACCAGACCTTGTCCAGAGAAGTGTCAGAAATGCAGTTCTGTGTTCCAAACCGTGGCACCTTCGTCGTGTGGGGACAGGGACAGGGCCACTGGCCACTGCTGGGGGCTCCAGACAGCTCTGGTCATTTCTTCACAGCTCTGCCTTTGTTCTGCTCCTCCACCCTGGATGTTCTCTCCTCGCCCAGTCTCTGGTGAGGTTAATATCCCCCAGTGGTGTGCTCTCCCTGCTCGGAAGGAAAAGCAATTTCCCTTCCACCCCAGCCAGTGATGTCTTGAAGAGACACAATTAATTAGGTCCCTACTCTCATTAAGCGTTAGGTTCACACTCCCTGCACGAGGTCACCTCCCCGTTATTTAGGCAGTCCCATCAGCACAGCCCCAACCTGCCGGGGCTGGGAGGCCATGGACCATCCCAGAGCCATGTGAGCCCAGGCTGAGTCCCTGCCCCGCTCCCAGAGGAGGGCCTCAGTGATCCCACATTTCTGCCACGGGAGCTTTTCACAAGCAGCCCTTTTGTTTTCCTGTGGTGGGTGATATCAGCTCCATTGATACACTTGTTGTGACCCATTGCATTCCACAGGAATCCCAGTCAGCTGTAATATCGTATTTTCTGCAGAGCCAGGAGGACAAAAAATAAACAGCAGCATGGGCTGTAATCTGTTTCTCCCCCATGGATGTCTAAGTTATGCTTGAACAATTGGTTTTGGCTGTAGCATGACAAGTTACCTCTGATTCATACCTTGTCATGGCATGAGGCAAGACACTAATTATTTACCCAAGCTGTTCCGTGTCTCATAATAATGGACTTCACAATTTATTATATTTTTCCTCTCTGCAACACCATCTTCCCAAGGCCAGCTTTTTCAGTGATATCGAAAGATGTGGTTGCACATGAGTCATTATCACAGCCTCGCTGCAGCAGGGACAAAAGGGGAGCGCTCTGATATCAAAGGGAAGGTGGCACGAAGCAGGAAATGAAATTTCCATTTAGCATTAAGAAACAGGGATGTAATTCCAGGTTGGTGGATGAAAGCAGTGGGATAAAGAGAGTTTGAACTCTATTAAGGCAATCACACAGGCTGCTGGAACATTTGCTTGCTGGTAAGACATCTTGCTTAATTGCTGAAATGAAAACTATTTATAAAATGGGCCTATTCCGGGAGGCACAGGTAAAGGAGAACAGCTGTTCTGCATGAGAAAACCTCCCATTTTTGGTGTCTTACAGAAGTTTCACCTCAGAGACCCTGATGTATATCTTGGTGAAGGCGTTGTCTCAAATAATGTAATGCAAAGCTGAATTTTAGGACTTACCCCGGGGCTCTGGGTCTGTGGCACCTGGGCAGGCAGGGATACCATTGAGGTATTTATTCACTTCATTTTGGTTGATGTTTCAGTGGAAATGGAGGAGTGAGTGTGCAAGTGGGCACATTTCTGAACAAAACTCCAGCGGCTGTTCCTGTGAAAGTGTCACAGCTGAGCCGTGTAGGGCACCTGCTCCTTCCCTTTCACTGCCTCTGAACTGCCTTTGTGGAGCACTACAAAGTGTATTTTTATTTTCCACGTACATGCATTTTAAATGGCAAAAAGGCCTCTCTCTTGTCTTTACAGTGACAAAACTGGTTAATCAAGTTAAGAATAGGTGGGAGTGGGGGAAAAGAGGAGACCTTGTTTTGAAAGCAATGCTATCATTACCATTGAACTAAAATTTGATTGTTATCAGAGTGTTAAATCCTGTCCTTTAGGAGGGTGGATTTGTTGGGGTTTTTTTTTTGGTTTTTTGGTTGTTTGGGTTTTTTTGTTTTGTTTTGTTTGGGGGTTTTTTGTTTGTTTGTTTTTTGTTTTGTGTTTTGTTTTTGTTTTTGTTTTGAGGGGGTTTTTTTCCAGATAGCAAATATTCGTCAGGTCCTCTTCTTAGGGATTTTCACATTCTTTTCCAAATCCACATTCCTCAGGGCACTGCTGACCCTTTCCTTCCTTCCTCAATCCGGATCCCCAAAGGCAGCACATCTCCGCACATCCCTGCCTTGGCACGAGCAGCTCTGACAGGGTGGCAGAGCCTGGGCATTGCTGCTGCTCACGGAGCTGTCCCAGAGTTCAGGCTCCAGCCTCTGCCACCCGTGGGACATTGGCACTGTCCCTTCCCTGCCCTGCCTCTTTGGAATTAACCTTTGCGGCTGCTGAGAAATGAATTGGGGTGGAGTGAGGGAGTTGTGGCTTTTTGGGGTTGTAGCTGTCACTGTAGCATTGAGAGGATGTGAAAATAAAGCATAGGAGATGATTGCACAGAAAAATAAGAGAAATTATCTTGTTGAATGTAGTAAAAGACAATGCAATGACTGTGGGCTTTGTCATTAAATTAACCCAGTGTAACTTTGCAATTTTGGGGCATTATTTTCAACAAGCAGTGAAATTGCTGATATTTGTTTCACCAAAACTTAGATGCTGCATCATCTTTCTTCTTCCCCTCTTGGCAGGGCAAGATAAATGGTCATAATGTTTACCCTGTAGTGAAATTTTGAGATGTAGCAAAATATGCTTGAGGGCTGTGAACTGATTGACCTCTGGAATACTGTTTTTCTGGCTGACCTTCTTCCTTCAAAGAAGAAAAAAATCAATTCTGTTGTGTCTAAACATCTCAAGTTTCAAGATCAGCGTTAGATTGTCATAATCTTTATTTAGTTCAGTGTTGTGTTGAGTTATTTGTTTAAAGCTGATGCTTCCTGACAGTATTAGGTTACATCTTAGGGAGATACTGTGAGTTGTGTCTGAAGCTGCATCTTGGATTTACTGCAGCTGCTGTAAATACCTGCTAAGCAACCTTCATAAATTATGCTAAAGGTACTTCTCACTTATATAAGAATTATTCTGGTATGGAAATTAATATCTGCCATCAGACACTTACAAATGACGATAAGGATAGTGAAAAATGGCATTTAAATGAAACTGTTCAGGAGCCTTTCCAGTTTGCAGCACTATGAACACTCATGTGTTGTGTTCTGTGCACCCACACCCAGAATTGCCGTTGCCATCGCTGCAGCTACTGCAGGGGCAGTTCTGCAGCTGGAGGAGAATCTGGGAAGGTTTGTGGCTCGGCTGGAGAAAGGTTTCCCAAATCTACATTACACACTTGCTTTACTCTGGGCATGTTGGGGAAGATGAAATAGGAAAGGCTTATCAATATGATCACCTGGCAAAAGATGCTGAGAATATGGAAACTAGAAGCGAGATTGAAATGGAGACAAGCTCTGAGATCCCAAACCCCAGGTACTGAACAGCTGGAAAACAATGGTGTGGCCACTGAAGGGAATCCCCTTTGGATTAAACAATCCCCTCTGCTTGCAGACAGCTCCAAGGGGCAGAGCAGACCCTGCCAGCTTGGCAGAGGCTCCAAAAAGCAGTTTTTAGAGTTTAAAATATAACGCCGTATGGGAATGCAATGACTCTCATAGGCTGTGTGTAAATGTTGTAGGATTTGTAGCTTGTTCTAGATTGGTTAGTGAAAATTAGAATATTCAGCACAGAGGATGATTTATTGTATTGTAAATGGCAACCACGGGATTCTGCATTCTGTATTCTTTCTTCTCTCTCTCTCTCTCCCCTCTGTGCCCTGCTCTGAGCTGTGTCTGGCAGCTCCCAGCAGCTCCCCTACACCCACACCTTTCACAATAAACCTCATGCTCTGAGACCAAACTCCAGAGATCTCTCGTCTCCGTCCTGACCGTCTGAAACAAAACCACCAAATCCTACATGGGCACACGGAGCTCCCAGGGCAGCAACAGGCTCAGGATTGCAGCAAGCAAACCTGGCGACCCTGGAGCTCAGATCTGCTGGGTGAGCTGTGAGACAGAACCTGCCCTGCACTGGAGTCTCCTGCACAGCTGCCCTTGGGTTTGGGTGCTGCAGCCTGAGCCGTGAGCTGCATTTTACAGGGCAGGAAAACAGAAGTTAGGCAACTCAGCCTAAGCAGGACTTGTTAGGCAGAGTCCAGGCTGGAGCCCAGGGCTCAGTCATTCCCCATGGACAATCCTTAGCTCCCGTCGAGGGGTTGGAATGAAATCTCGTTTCTGAGTGCCATCTCGTTAAAATTCACGGCACTGAGCTCGGTGCTGTACTGCAGGAAGCACAAATACCCTCACACAAACTGCACTCCAGCGCTCCCTTGCACCAATTCCACTCTTCATCTTTCACTCCATTTCGGATCAAGGGAAATGACAGGAAAGGAAGAGCCTCAGGTCAGCTTCTATGTCTGGAGACACAACTATCAGCTGGCAGCACATGTCCCCTGTGCTCTATCCCAGAGAAACAAGAGTTTCATTTGGCTGCCTGAGGCCTGAGGTGGCCTGGCCTCTTCTGCACAGCTCTGGAGAAGATTCCCAAAGGATTGAATTGTCTAGTTCTGCATATAACAGAAGACATTAAGAAAATATAGGCACCAGGGAACTGAACGGAATGCAATTTTGGGCCACCTGGGCATGTGTAGAGAAAGGATTTACAAGGCCAAAGACACCTGATAGAGGCAGACATTGCAGGAGCTCTGTGACAGCCTCAGTGTAATGAACCCTGCCTGGCCTTGATTATCACCAAGAACAGAGTGAAAATGAGTCGGGGATTGGGGCAATAGACTCTCCAGTGGCACAGGAATGATGGCAGCTGAAAGGCGCCTGCCGGCTGGGCAGAAAATCAAATATTCCATGAATGTCCAGGCTGGCCAGGAAAGCCAATATTCCATGAATGCCCAGGCTGCAGGGCTGGCCCAGGCTGCTCGCTCAGCACTCAGCACTGCTCGCTCACATTCCCACAGAGCTCCAGTGCTGCAGTGACTGCACAGGGAATGCAAATCCTCTCTGCTTGTCCATCCTTTCCCACTGGCAGCCCTGGGAGTCCCAAATCCAGGCCAGGCTCTCCTCTCCTGCCTCCCCTGTGCTGTAAAAGCGAGGCCAGGCCTCTGCCCTGCCCTCTGCAGCAGGGGCACAGAGCTGGGAGCCACCACCTGCCATCAAACAGATTATTTTATTGTAAGGAGAGCCTGAGCTGCCTGTGCCTGCCCCTGCCAGAGCCAGCCTGCACTCAGGGATAAATGAGATGCATGGATCACCTCTGTGATGCCGCGGCACTGAGGGAATCACCAATCCCAGCCCAATACAGGGGGAAGAATTCAGTAATTAACTGCAGAGACACAAAATTAAAACTTTAGAGTCATTATGAAGAGCCGAGTGCCCATTTAGCACCTGCTCTCCTGTCCAGGCTGGGCACAGGGGTGCCCACAGTCTGCGTGTGTCAGATCTCGCAGGGTAAAATGCCAAGAGGCTCAGAAATAAATGGGAGGAAAGGATGACAGTCAATTATATTTACAAAGGGCCTGATCCCAGGCCCATTACAGAATCTTTCTATTAACTTCAACACCAGCTTTGGACTAAGGCCAGGTGTATTTGCAGTGGCAGTGAATCTGAGATTGTATCTGCCTGTGAAAGCAAACTCTGTGAGAAGGAGAATTCTGGCACTGCAGAATGTACTGAGCTATCACCTGCTTTTGGCAAAAACCTGTAATGGAGTTTTCCTATAATAAAAACAATAATAATTCTTCAGTCATAGCTTTATGATTAAACAACACTGAGGTAGTGCTTTTTTTTTCTTCTCTTAATTTGCATAATTCCCAGGCTGCAGTGCAGAGAAACCTTCTGAGATATTAAGTAGATTATAAAAATGTCATGTCAGATTTGAAAACTGTCACTAACACGAGACTTTTAATTATGAATAAATTAAAAAAGAGGAACCGCTTTTCCCGTGGCCATGAGATTTTGTGTTATGCACAAACGCTAAAGCTTAGAAATGTTCAAAGGCTGAAAAGGAAAAGTGAGATAAGAGAATGGATTATTCTGGAAAATAGGCGAAAGTAAAACTGATAAAACCTTACCATTCAAATGATATCTTTACAGGAGTCATTACAACAGAATTACGATTGTTGGAACACAGAGAGAAGCGAGGTTCTAAAGCATTTGAGATTTATTTCCAGCAGTGAGTCCCGTGCTGCAGCAGCAGTGAGGAGCAGAGGTGCAGCAGGGCGGTGCAGGAAATGCACAGGAGCTTTCCCCATGCGGCTCAGCAGTGAGGAGCTCCTTCCCCCAGCAGCAGGGCCTGGGTGGGCGCTGGGGGGGCTCTGAGACCCTCACAGCCCCTCGTGCCCAGGCTCCCATGGGTGCCTGGCTCTGGCCCCGAGCATTTGGCTTCCTTTAAACTCTAACAGACCTCACTGCTCTCCCCAAACGTTCCTCTGAGTGGGGCAAGGGCTGCCTCACTTCTGCAGCTGAATTAGATCAAATCTGTATTCTTGGTGGAGGCAGGAAAGATTTGCAATTGTTAAGATACCCTAAAGATGATTAATTTAAAGCCCCAAAATAAATAAAATCATTAGTGTCATCTCTTCTCCTGACAAAGATTTTTCACCGTAAGAGACTAAGCATTAGCGACCCCACGTTTAGGTAGGAGCTGGAGTGTCTGCTGAAGTGGTATTTCATGTTTAAACAGACTTAAATTTACCAGATCTAATGGATAACAATATTTCAAAAAGAGACTTAATCTATTTCATTGCATTTTATATTACTTTGTTTAATAAATCATCTTCCGCTAGAAGCCCAGTCTAAGATGAATTTAACAGACCTTATAAATGATGGGTCAATATCAGCTTTGTCATAAATTCATTTTTACTTTGGATACAGGCCTGGTGGGTACTTTTGTATTGCTTTATTTCAAATCATCCATAATTCATAATTAACTTTGACTTTAAAATGTGGCAATGTATTTTCCTTTTTCAAGTATGGGATTTTTCCCTTTAATTTTTCACTGAAGAAAAATTAATACCACTTTAATTGCAGGTTTAGATAATGCTAATTTCAATTTACTTTTCTTTGTTGCATAGGATGGTTTGAAATCCATCCAGCAGCAGGAAGAACAGGATTAATAATGAGCACTGGCAAAAACAATGCATGAAGGAACAAGGGTAATGATTGTCAACGGTTCAGGGAGCTGCAGGGGGAATTCAAGTTCCTTAATGCAGACAAAAATATGTGTTTCAGTTCTCTTCTTACTCAGATATTGGCTTTTGGAGATATTTACAGCAAACATCACCATTTTTGTGTTAGCAAGGAGAGGAGCTGGAGGCAGAAGGGCTGTGCTGCTGAGAGCATTGAGTGGAAGAATTCATCTCTGGGGGGACTGGAGTAGGTTGGGGGTGGTGGGGACAGGGTGGAGAGAAAGTCACCTAAACTGATGGAGTGTTGTCTTCAACCATGTGCTGTCCAGGAGCGTGGAAAAGGAGCAGGAGCAGAGGTGGAAACAACATCTAAAATCTGTGTAAAGAAACTCTGTCATGGGACAGAGTCACAAAAGTCGACTGAAATCTGAATGTCCTTTTAGGCTCATCACACACCTTGAGCAAAGGATCTGCTTAACAAGGATATTCGGTTAGTTTAGAGAAAATTAATTACATCTGAGAGCAGAATCTGGGGCAGGAAGCAAGGCAAGTTCCCCCTCAAGTGAGAGGACAGGATGGAGGTGTTGCCCCCTGGCAGACCCCACTGGTATTTGTTCTGAGTTCAAACGGAAATGGAAACAAAGCAAAGCAGAAATAGAGGAATGCAGAAAAGCAGAGCTGGGAGCTGCAATCACCCTGCTGCTCGTTGCTGCTTTGCTCTGTTCACAGTCATTTTCTCATCCATCAGGTGGGGAATGAAAACCAACCCAGGAGTGATCTCGGGCACACACAGAGCCAGGGAGCCTGCAGGGAATGTCAGGTGTGGGGTTCAGAGCTGCAGGGTCCTCTTGGCTTCAGGGAGCACCGTTCCTGCTCCTCACTGTTCTGCTCCACCACTCCACACCTCCAAAGGCAGCTCTGAACCGCCCCAGCTGTGACTCTTTTCACATTGTCCCAGGCAGGGGAAAAGCCTTTGATGGGAATGGTTTTATGAGCTCTTTGATCATTTTATGAGGTGGCAGCCAGTAGCACCTATCAGCACAGAGATGAGAGACTCCGTATTACACTTTCTCACTTTTTTCCTGGTCTCTTTTAAAAACATAATGTCTGTTTTCCTCTCTGCAGCGACTCCACCTGAAATGAGAGTATTTTGAGGTTTCCTTACCTTGTTATCCTCTTTGGCTTCGCTGATCAGATCACAGCCTGGAAGGGATTCTCTGCGGAGGTGTTTTGGAGGGGGTGATGGATGAATTTCGGAGGAAATAAGGAGGCAGCTTGAGAGGGGCTGGACCTGTTGTGTGCTCTCCTGGCTCGGGCACTGATGTGTTTCAAGGCTTTCTCACAGTTTCCCCCACCTGGTCACTAACTCTGTTAGGAAAGAGCTCTCTTTTCTTTCCCATTAATCATCTCTGGCACATCACTGCATTTTTCTTTTCCCTGTGCTCAAGGTCAGCCTTATCCCATGGCAGAGAAGCACACACTGTGTCTTTCACGGAGCTGAAGCTGTTTGGAGGATGTGCAGCTTTATTTCTTAATCTGTTTCCTGCAAGAACTGTTCTGCCGTGGCAGCTCAACATCTGCACAATCCGTGCATCACAGCACATCACAGCCCCTTCCAGCTTTTCCCCCAAATTCTTTTCTTTTCCAAGGGAAGCTTTGGCTGAGGTCAAAGTTGGCGCTGTCATTTATCTCGCAGGCCCTCGTGGAATGTTTTTTGGGGATCCTGGGGAATTCTGCCGGAGCCTTGGGATGGGAATTGGGGTTTCCTCTTTGAATTGGGTATGGAAACCCCTGGCAATGACCTTACACGGTCCTGTACTCAAGGCTTGTGTTATTTAGTGTTTGCATCAGCTTTTCATTTGCTGGGATACTGGGGAATTCTGCCCTAGCCTTGGGATGGGGATTGGGGTTTCCTCTTTGAATTGGAGTATTGGGTATGATAAAAATAATTTGAATTTGGTATGGAAACCCCTGGCCATGACCTTACATGGTCCTGTACTCAAGGCTTGTGTTATTTAGTGTTTGCATCAATTTTTCATCTGCTGGCCCCAAACCCCAAAAATGCAGGACTTTAAAAGCCAACCCAAGTTGGAAATGCCTTGTCTTGGCCAAGGATCATTCCCGTCCTGTGATGATAGGATGGTCTTTGTATATTTTTGTTGTGGTCAAACATCATTAAAAAAATGTCTTTCTAAGCAAACAAATAAATACAGAACCTTTGTAATGTAATAAACAATATTATAAATATGATTTCTAAACAATATTATAAATATTATTTCTATTATCCATTGTATATTATTTACACATTGTAAATAATATTTGTATCAATACAGAATCTGATATTTCAAAATTCCCCAGGGAGTTTCAGGGAATGTGATTCTTATTCCAAAGACCTTTGAACAGAGCTTCAAAACTGAATTACCAAACCTTTTTCAATTTCAAAAAATGTTCAGATTCTTGGACAAAACCTCTGAGGTGTTGTTTTGTATACCTGTCACATTTCAGCCTGGCTTTGAATGTCATATTTAAATAGGAGTTTGATGTAGGTTTGGGCTGGCTGCCATTCTCCAGGCAGAATTCACAAGGATTTGAGAAGGAAGCCCAGTAGAAAGCTACCAGACAGAGGCTCAGTAGTTTTAATAAGTGACAAAAAACCTTTATTTTTTTTCTTTTTGGAGAAGCCAGACAACATTCTACAGATAAAAAGTGAAAATGTTCTGCCTGATAACATAAACAGTTGATTTTACCAACTTTCCAGCAGTTGTAATGGGGAGAAACATTTTATCAACGAGGACCACAAGCTCCTTTGAAGAACTTTGCCATTTCATAACTCCTACCTAAGTCAGGCAAGCTGAGGGAAGGCAGGGAGGAGATGTGACAGGCTGGCAGTGTGCTGACCGCGTGCTAAGGTAATTCTAATGCAGGGAAGCTTTAGAGCTTTTCTCTTTCATTAATATAAATCAAAATCTACTGAATTAATTCAACTGTGCTTCTGGATGTGATCATTCCTTGGCTGAATGAGCAGAGAGCAAGTGACTAAATTCATTGCTGATTTTTAGGTACACAACTTTCCTTGTGCATTGTCCTGCGCTAACCAAAGTTGCTCATCTCGTGTCGGGCAAATCAAAAGTAAATAAAAACCAAAGAACTGAAGAAATACTACCAGTGGCTGGCAAGTTGCTGGGTGGAGTTATGAGTTGTACCTTTGCAATTGCTCACTTGAGGTTTTATTGGGGTTTTCTGTTGGTTTTCCTATTCCAAGTTCACTCCTGCCCTCCTTGGATTCACTGTTTTTAATGGAAGCAACACTGAGCTTTGAGATATTTGTATCGCAACAGCCTTTTTGTCCCAAGTTTCTCAGATATCTTGAGGGGAAAAATCCTGGAAGGGGAAATGCACTGTGCTTCTAAAGTGCAGGGATGGATACGTCACACAGGGTGCTACCCTCAGCTGCCTTCTGCAAATTTGGGATATTAATAATAAAAATAATTATAATAATAATCATGATTATGATAATTATGATGACGATGATGATGATGGTGATGATGGTAATAATAATAATAATAATAATAATAATAATAATAATAATAATAATAATAATAATAATAATAATAATTCCTTTTGTCCTGTCCCTGGCTGTTCAGATAGAAAACTCAGGCGAATCAGGTGTCTGGTGGGACTTTGATCCTGCTTAGACCTCAGCAGGCTGGGACTGAATAAAGATTCTCTCTCCCCACGGCTGTGTCCTGGTGACTCTCAGCCTTGGGCAGGGCCCTCAGCAGTGCTCTGTTTCAGCTGTGCCTGGGCAAACCAAAGGAGTGCATTTTCCCAGGGGCTTTAATGGGATTGAAATCACTGCAATGGGAGGCAAGTTAGACCTTGGAGCCTGTTTAGGAATCCCAGTACTGAGGTGCCACTGAGCTTTCTCCTGAGGCACACGCTGGGCTCTGCTGGTTTGTGCTCAGCTGCCCGGAGGTGCAGTTCAGGCATTTCTAACCCCATGTGGATCTGCAGCAGCCTGTGGATTAAGGATTTGGGTTCTGATGGGGCTGATGGGCACCAGATCTGAGGAGCACCTGCAGGATTTGGCTGAGCTGTCTGGGCTGTTATTAATTCGCTGTCGTGAGCAGTAAGCAATTTTTCATCTTCAGGTTTTGTGACATCTTGCCGTGTCAGCAGAGACAGGATTGATTCGGGAAAGGACATTTCGGTTCTTTTCCCTCTGACTGTACAGCTCAGGAATCTGCCATTTCTGACATGAGTGAAGGATCAAAAAAACGAGGAAGTTTACACTTTTACTCACAATATACTACAAACAGCAAAGAGCAGATAAATTGACATATATTAGATTTCACAGTTAATCATGTTCCTGGCTCTGTGCTCGGCCATGAAGAAACAGCTGAGGATAAGGGTGACATGTGTCAAATGAGATGGCACGTGGGGCACAGCGGCAGGGGTGTCACCGTGTGCCTGTGGGACACAGGGAAGGGCAGAGCAGGTGATGGGTGCTGCAATTCCCAGGACTGGGCTCTTCCCACTGCAGCTTCTGCTTCCTGGGTTTTTAGGAGTGAGATTAGACCTCACTGCAGGGTTAGTTTAGCCCGAAACTTTACACTGTAGGGTAGAGAGTGAGGTTTGGGAGAAAGGAACAAATCATATTTACCTTGTGAGCATCCTAAGGTATTTATAAGGCCATTTGATCTTCCTCATTCCTTGCTTATCGCCTCCTTTCCCTTTGCAGCACAAATATTTAATAACCGCACTTAACTTGCACTGAAAATTTGGAATATTGCATAGCTAGATTTTTGCTCAAGGATCTTAATGCTCGAGTATTGAGGAGTTGGGAGAGGAATGGTTTTCTCAGAAAATCATGGTATCCGTGGTCCAACCCAGCATCATAGTAATTATTTAGGCATTGGCATTAAGTTCATTAGAATCTCCTTTTTTCCCCTGGTGTTGAGAGTGGAAAGCATTATGACAAAGTCAGAGCAGCAGCATCTGCTGTCACAGTCCTGTGAAGCAGAGTGACATCCGTGAGTTCCATCTCTGATTGTGATTGTGCTCCCCAGTTCTGAGTTTCTGTCTTCAGTGAGAATTTAATCATGAGGAGCTGTTGTGATCTGTGCCAGGATTGAGTCACACCCAGAACGCCAGCAGTGTGTCCCAAAGAGAGAAATAACCCAAATACCCCAGGGCTGCAGGCACAGCAGTGTGTGCTCAGCCCGGGGTCACACAGGTCCCTCTGGGGCAGGGCAGTGACAGGAGCTCTGTCCCCATTGCCAGGGCACCGTGAGGAGTGGTGAGAGCCAGTCTGTGTCCTGATCCTGCAGTTGGGGTGAGCATCCTGACCCCACTGAGCATCCTGACCCTGCTGGGGTGAGCATCCTGACCCCACTGAGCATCCTGACCCTGCTGGGGTGAGCATCGTGACCCCACTGAGCATCCTGACCCCACTGAGCATCCTGACCCTGCTGGGGTGAGCATCGTGACCCCACTGAGCATCCTGACCCCTCTGCTGGGGCGAGGCTGCACCCAGCACTGCCCTGAGAGGCAAACCAAAGAGCAGGCTCCTTTCAGAGGTGATTCCCTCTCGCTGTTATCCTCTCCTAACGTCTGAGCCGACAGGAGCCTTGGCTAAGCAGGTCATGCATTTCAGAGATGGTTTCCTCTGCAGCCACAAAACATCTGGCTGAGCACATCTGTCCCTCAGCCAGAGGCTAGGGGAGGCTTTACGGTTCCAGTTGTGAGCATAAATAGAGCTCAAAATAGCATCTGGACCATGAAACCAAAGATAAAATACTGAATTGCAGCATTCAGGGGGAAGGCAGCTTGACTAAGGCTCAATAATCACCGATTTCAAATGAACCTCATAAGGGGAAAAAGACAAGAGAGATTATGGAGTGATTCTGAATTTCTAAGTAATTGTCATGAGCACAAAGTCTGGCAAGAATTCTGTTTGTGACTGAAATTGAAGCAAAATGAAAATTCGCTTATAAAATGTGAATTCCTATAGCTTGCTTCGTCCTCTTCCCACATCAGTGTAACTTTCTGTCCTCAAGCTACAATCTTCCAAGCAAAGCACAGAACAACGAAATAAAGCCTGAGAAAAAAAGTTTATTTCTTTTGTTCCAAAATCACAAACCCTGGTTTTCAGAAAAAGAAGAACAAAAGTGATAGCTTTAGGACAAAGGTAGTTGAGATCAAATGAAACCGATTTGAGACGTGATTAAAATTTTTTTTAAAAAGAAATAGAAGTCATAATGAGAACGTTCAACTTCTTTCCCAGAAGAAGGGTCAGTGGATTTAATGGAAAATATTTTCCTTTTAGATCAGCACCCATATATCATGGTGATGGCAGCATCTGTGCAGATAAATGTAAAAAAATCCTCTGTATGTGAAAGTTTGTTCCTAGTAATATCAGAGAAACAAACCTCCAATTAACTGCAAAGGAAGGGAGGAAAAAGATTTCACCTGAAGCAATTTTTAAAGGACAAAAGTGTGAATAGTGCCATAGTGCTTTTCCAGTCTCTGTGCTGAATGGGAGGTAAATAAAATGTTTATTAATGGTATTTTCTCTAAACATTTGGGAAACCTTTAGAGGACTTTCTAAGATCTCATTCTCTTAAAGAAAAAGTGATTTTAGTTGTGAGATGTGAGTTCTATGGATGAGTGAGCATCAGTAAACAAGTTTAGTCTAAATCAGTACCTTGGAAAACCAAACTCTAAATGCAATTAGTGATGAATTACTCTTAGCACTCGGGAAGGTCATTAAACTGTGTCCCCTACAAAGAACATCCTCAGCTCAGAGATGGGGGTGGAAATCTCTGAAGTTTTTCCAGCCAGGGAAATTGTCAGCTCGGGCCCAGGAAACAAAGAGCATTCCTGCATTTGTGTGAACAGCACACAAGTTCAAAGGGGCCAAAAGGCCCATAAAACAGCAAAGCTTTTCAAATCCTCCCACAGCTCTCAAGTATCACATTCATCTTAAAAATATTTCAGGATTCCAAATGCACCGAAAATTGAGGTCAATATTTTTGTGCCACTCCAGCAGTTCGAAGCCTCACCCATTTGCACCCTCCCTAAATGCTGCTCGATCAAACCATTTCGTCACCACCTCACCACTGCTGAGCCAGAGAGGAGAAAAATGGGGAGCCCACGAAATAAGAGCAATAAATCTGCTGTCGGAATTGTAGTTGAGGTAATCAATTTGTAAAATGGCCTAAGAGGGGTTCCTGGGGAACCTCAGCGTGTTCTGTCTCTGGGTTTGGGTACTGATGCACAATTTCCAGAATTCAAGATTGAAGCAAAGATCCAGTTATTTATTTGTTTGTTTGTTTGTTTTTAATAATTCAAATTGGACTCGACACTGTGATTGTCTGAAGGAAGGATCACTCTCTGGGCACAAGATTTTTCAGGTGGAGAATCAACAAGTTCAATGTGAATTAGCAATGTGGATTAAAATATTAAAATACCACCCCGAGTGAAAAGGACAGCTATAGTTAAAACAAGGGTGGAGAGCACAGCTTGAGTTCTGGGCTGAAGTTTCGTTTTTGGCTTCCCTCGGACTCCATCTGTGACTTCTCTGTGAGTGAGAAGAGGCACAGGAACTTCATTTCTGCAGGGTCACACTGAGGCAGTGCCACCTTTCAGCACCTTAGGTGTGTTCAGATTGGCAGAATGGATCATGTCCCCATGGAAGGAGCTCAATCCTCCATAAAGTGCCCCCAAAATCCCAGCAGTGCTGCCCTGGGGAGCTGCCTCACCTTGGCATGGAGAGAGAGGGAGAATTGCCCCTGAAGAACCAAATATTTAGTGCCTTTGTGCCACCACAGATCCCAGAGGAAAGGCTCATCTGAAACATAGAAAAAAGCACAATTTACTCAAGAGGCTCTGCTCTCTTGTATTTCTGTTTCTGATAGAGAGGAGAAAAATTCAGCTCTCTGGTTTTCCTAAAAATTAACTGCAAACTGTCCTCCATGTTTTCTGCTTGGTGACAGGCAAGCACCACTCCATATAAAATTCAGAAGACTGCACACCTCATTTCAGTAGGATCTGGTCGTGGTAATGACTGAGTTAAGTTTAAGAGGAATCAGTTATTTGAAAGAAAATTAGTCAGAGTGGAGAGGCAAGACCAGAAGATGAGGCAGTGAGTTCCAAGGGCAGATATCTCTCTGAAGTTATGGTTCCTTCCGCTCAAATAGATTGTGATGTCAAAGGATGTTCTCATCTGGCCGTGCGTCGCAGCAGTGGATGGTAAAGAAGTTCTCATTCCTTTAAAAGTTTGATTTAAATTGCCAAAAAGAGAGAAGTTAAATTTTTCCCAGAGCTCCTGAATGTATGTAAACAACTCGGTGTCTAATTCCATTTGTACCTCTGACACTTGCTCTAAAAAGAGCCAAATTGGACAGTTTTTCCTTAGGAAAAACACCCAAATAAATCAGTGCTTGGGAGGCACAGGGATAGGGGAAGGAATGAAATCGAGATCCTCTGGGCTACAGAATATTTGAATTCCTTTTAATGAGATTTTGATTACCAGCAGTAGTGCCTTGGAGCAAAAACTACAGCAATAATCTCTAATGTATTATTTTGCAGGAGAAATTTAAACATTATGATGTTAATCCAATGAATGTCCATTTAGGCTGCCTAATGATGAACCACTGTATATTACACAGTGCTCACAACTCAAATGAGGAGAGATGTCCTTTATGGGATTATATAAAAAGAAATCAGTTTCATCAAGAATGCAGTTACTCACTTGGAAACCTTCTCATTTACTGAGTCTCCAGAATCATGGGGGATCAAAAACTGATAATGAGATCATTTCCCCCAAGTAAAAAAGCAGTATGTGATTAGCCATTATTGACTATTACACAAAATGAAAAGGAGCTCAGTACCACATCCACAGCCTCTCACATGGTGAATTCTGGTTATAGAGAGAGGCCCATAAACATCACTTTTTAACTGGAGGATCCAAGGTTTTTCATTATGGAGACTTATTTTAAAGGGGAAGTGGTGTCATTATCCAGCACTGATAGCTTTTCTGAGAGGAATGCAAAACTTGCAAAACAAGCCCCAAAACGTGTGCATTCACAAGGAGTTTATCACACTATTTGCATAAACTGGAGTACAAAAAAGCCCGAGCTGCCTTTTGTTGCTTACATTGCATTTTCCATTCGCTCCGGGGGAATGCTGATGATTTGGGATGCTCTGGGCTGGGAGTGTTTGTAGGAACCGAACCCAAACCAAGCCCACAGCCCAGCTGGGAGCTGTGTGATGTGATTTGGGATGTTCTGGGCTGGGTGTGTTTGCAGGAAATGAACCCAAACCAAGCCCACAGCCCAGCTGGAAGCTGTGTGATGTGATTTGGGATGTTCTGGGCTGGGTGTGTTTGTAGGAACCGAACCCAAACCAAGCCCACAGCCCGGCTGGGAGGCTGTGATGTGATTTGGGATGTTCTGGGCTCGGTGTGTTTGCAGGAAATGAACCCAAACCAACCCCACAGCCCGGATGGGAGGCTTTGTGGTGTGAACTGGTGCAGGGACAGAAGGAAGGCTCCCCCAAACTACAGATCTCCCTGGGGGTTGTACCTGACCCCAAGCTCCAAACCCAAATCCTCCTCCATGAGGTCCTGATGCGAATCTCAAGGCTGCAAGAAAATCTGCAGCGTTGGAAAGCCTCAGCACTGCTCATTCTGATTCCTTTCTTCTCTTCACTGCCCTGTGGCCCCATCCTGTTTCCCCACAGCAGCAGAACGAGGGGCAAGTGCATTTCATCCCACACATCCCAGCAGAGTTATAGGACAATTTTCATTTTTTCTCATACCTCTGCCATTCAGAAAAGAGGATGGAGGATCCAAGGATCTGGACCAGGTCTTGCAAGGAAAGAGTCTGCAGCAAGACAGAGCAATTTAGTTTGTTTTTTGTTGCCTTTTTTTTTACAACCCTCTCAAGCTGAATGAAGTGAATAGAGGAGAGAACTGCACATCTGCCACAAGTGCATAGCAATAGAAGAGTTGCCATCTGATGTGCCTGCAGCAGGCCCAGACCAAAGCTGGAGCAGCCCAAGGTGTGTCTGGGAGTGCTGGGGGTGTGTGACATCCTGAGCTCTCCTTTTCCATGGATAAGCTTTCCCCTGGCACAGGGACAGGAATGGCTTCCCCACGGTGGCTGAGCAATCGCTCCACAGGCTGGTGACTGTAGAGAATATTTGCTGCTTTTCTGATTTGTTCTGCTGGGGTTTAGCTGTTGGAAATGAGGGAGGCCAACGTGTGCCTGTCAGAAATCTCCGTGGAGTGCTGGGGAGCTCCTCCTGGAAACGCAGCAGGGCTGGAGCTGCTGCTTGGAGCTCATGGCTCTGCTTGTGTAGGATCTCCTCAGGCCCTGCTGGGGCTCGGATATGGAGCCTGAGCTTCACACAAAACTCCATCTGCGTTCTACAGCCCCCAGTCTGCAGCAAACACATTCTGACACAGCTGAATGGGAATGACTGTCGCCTCTGGATTAACACGCACGCAGAGACGGAGCAAAAAACACTCCTGTGCCTCTGGAAAAATAAAAAAAAAAAAAAAGGAAAAAGAAAAACTTCTATTCTGTAGGTAGCAAATGCAGAAGGAGTGAGAGGAGCGCTGTGCCGAGCAGAAGGTGCTGCAGGCCATCAGAGGAGGCCATCAGAGGCCATCAGGCAGCACAGGCTGACCGTGGCACTGTCACCTTCACACTCAGCTCTGCAGCAGAGCCAGGGGTGACCCCGAGCGGCTTTGGGACCTGGGGGAACACCCAGAACCTGCAGGGCAGCACAGGAGCCTTGCTGTGGAACGGGAATGCAGCAGGGCTGGGAGCACTGACACCGTGTCACAGGAACTGTGTCACTGTCACTGGGACAGTGCCCACCTGGCAGTGCTCACCTGACAATGATCACCTGGCAGTGCTCACCCGACAGTGCCCACCTGACAGTGCCCACCTGACCATGCTCACTGGGACAGTTCTCACCTGGCAGTGCCCACCTGGCAGTGCCCACGCCATTCCCTTGGCAGGAGCTGCTCCCCCCGAGGGGAGCTCTGCTCTGAAGTCAGGTTTTGGTTGGGGATCTCCCCAGCCAGTGCCCTGGATGTGGCTGTGAATTCCATAGGGATTTTACATCACTCTGAGAGCTCTCAGTCCATTTTCCACTGTCCCTTTACCGCATGCCATGGGTTTTGGCTGGAGAACCCAATGGGATCACACCTGCCAAAATGCAAGGCTGAGCAATACCCAGGCAGGTGCAGAGATGGGGGAGCTGCAGAAATTTGGGATAGAATTGAAGTCAGTATTCCTTGCTGTGGGTGCACTATTCTAAGAACTCTCTCCTTTCTCATGAATCGTATGGGAAACAAAGATAAGCTGAATTCTTCTTGTTCTTTCTAATCTATGTTTTGGAACCGAGTGCTGTAAGGCTTCAGCCAATTGCCCTGGGGGTGGATGGCTATGGACCAATCACCGTTAGACTCTTAACATCTATATAAGAAGAGACTAATTCATAAACTTCCTCTTGCCATTTCCGTCATCTCTCTGCCGGTTTCGCTCCTATATCTGCGAGCTCTCAGTAACACCTTGCCAGGTGGTTCCTGCTGATGCTCGAGGCTGGGGTGAGCCTGGGCACTGGCAGAGGTTGGATGTGAGCTGGGGGAAATAAATTAATGTGCTTTGGGAGATTTATAAATAAATAAATGCGCTTTGGGACATTTATAAATAAATAAATAAATGTTCGCTCTGGGGGTGATGTGGGGACTGCTCCTGGATTGGGCTCTCTGCCTTCTCCTGGCCTAGGCTTCCATGAGCTCCAAAGCCTGGAATTGTACATGGATGGCAATTTACTGGCAACGTCAGCTGATGTTTTTATGATATAATTAAATAGCAATTACTTTCCTTCCTTCCTTCCTTCCTCTTCTGTCTTCCTACAGAGAGCTGTGAATAGAGCATGGTGAGATCTATTCTTGGTGAGACTGTACAGTTGTGCTTCTTTTTTTAATTATTATTTTAGAAGACACTTTCTCTGCATAGTTCCAAAATAAGAAACTCGACAGCATATATTTGAGGCTTCCAAAATCTGACGTTCATTTTCCTGGGTCAGAAGCAATGCGTTAGTAATGACTGAAATAGATATTTGTTGAATTTTTCTTTTTTTTAATATTCTTTATCCTTTCACAAAAATAACAACTAATTCATTGGCTATTAATAAACTACTGTTTTTAGAATTTTGTTCTTGCTGTAAAATTAGTTTATTTGGGTTAACTTCACACCCAGTCGTGCCTGTCTTCAAAGTTCGTGGATATTTTGTGCCGTCAGATGACAAAGTTAAGGTAATTCGTGATGGGCAGACTGATTTGCTCATCTCCCTCTTCCCTCACACAAATGTTTCCGTAGATGCATTTGTGTGTCTATGACCTGATGTGCAGAACTTCACTTTTACTGGCGTTTTTTCCGCCAATTACTTATAAGAAATTACTTATAAGAAATTATAATAGCAATAAGAAATTACTTATCTCACAATTAGAACCCAGGAAATTGGAGGTTATTGGTCTCAGAATTATAACAGGTATGAAGTCTTCTATACTGGTACTCTGGGGGGAAAAAAAAAATTTTAAAAAAGGGCAAGATTGTGTAATGTATGGAGAGAAATGAAGCTCAGTTAGTATCACGTCATTGAAAACAATCCCAACTGCGTCCTTTTCCCCAGAGTTCAGTCCAGGCTGTTACTCCTGGCTGCTCACAGCTCCCCTGGAGGCACAGCAGCTCCTGCCCGTGGCTGCTGTGTGGTGTCA
The DNA here is from genome assembly GCA_013397895.1 of Origma solitaria. Lineage (NCBI taxonomy): Eukaryota > Metazoa > Chordata > Aves > Passeriformes > Acanthizidae > Origma > Origma solitaria. The sequence continues at coordinate 515,877 of VZRL01000793.1, forward strand.
GGGTTTACCTTCCCGTGCAAAATTCCCTCATCTTTCATTTACATTATGCACTTCTTTAACCGAAAAACCCTTGTCTACAAGAAAAAAAAAATTTAAAAAGGTACTTACATAGTTACCCTCGAGGAAAGAGCTGTCTTGAAATGTAAAGCTCGGCCGAGCTGTGGCTCTGCGGTTTGGTTTCTCCTGTGTGGCAATGTAACATCAGTTTGAAGTGCAAGGCACCGTTCCTTAAAAATGTCTCCAGAATGGGCTCCATGTCCAATGATTCCAACCACTCCACCCTTAGGGATTTATCAAACATTGTATTTCTCTGTGCTGCATCCTGCCTGGAGGCTGTGGCACTGTGGTTAGTGCTGGGGGTCCCTCTGTGCTTCGGGTGAGGTGTGGAGGGAAAGGAGCAGGCCATGTGTCCTCAGTCCCTGCAGAATGAGCCGAGCAGAGCCCCTCTGGGCAGGGGCATGTCCCACCCCGCAGATTTGGCATCTGTGGTGTTTGGGTTGGTTTGTTTCGGACCGTCGGGACAGATGAGAGATCTCTGGAGTTTGGTCTCAGAGCATGAGGTTTATTGTGGAAGGTGTGGGTGTAGGGGAGCTGCTGGGAGCTGCCAGACACAGCTCAGAGCAGGGAGAGAGAGGAGAGAGAGAGAGAGAAGAAAGAATACAGAATAGAATACAGAATCCCGTGGTTGCTGTTTACAATACAATAAATCATCTTCTGTGCTGAATATTCTAATTTTCACTAACCAATCTAGAACAAGCTACAAATCCTACAACATTTACACACAGCCCATGAGAGTCATTGCATTACCATACGGCGTTATATTTTAAACCCTAAAAACTGCTTTTTGGACCCTCTGCCAAGCTGGCAGGGTCTGCTCTGCCCCTTGGAGCTGTCTGCAAGCAGAGGGGATTGTTTAATCCAAAGGGGATTCCCTTCAGTGGCCACACCATTGTTTTCCAGCTGTTCAGTACCTGGGGTTTGGGATCTCAAAGCTTGTCTCCATTTCAATCTCGCTTCTAGTTTCCATATTCTCAGCATCTTTGGCCAGGTGATCACATTGATGAGCCTTTCCTGTTTCATCCTCCCCAACACCACCCTGACCCTGCAGTGACCGCACAGCAGGGACAGCTCACCGGGGGCAAAGGGACAGGAAACGGAGCCCTTGAAAATCCATTTGTGGTTTTATTCATCCCTAGCACACCTTCCCTAGACGGAAAATTCCCCACTTCTAATGGCTTCTCCAGAGGATCAATGGTTTGTTTTGCTCTCAGCTCACTCAGGAGTGCTAAATGAACTTTTATTTTCTAAACTGCCTCTCACTGGAATGTGGGAAGGGAGGAAGGGGGGAAGGAAGGAAGGAAGGAAGGAAGGAAGGAAGGAAGAAATAGATTTCATGTTCAGTCTCTGAAGGAAAAATGTCTGTGCCATGACTCAAAACCATGACTGTCCTAGACAGGTTTAGTGAGTGTGATAATAAATTTTTCTTTTTGGTTGTTTGCATTCCTGTTTTATGTCTGCAAGGTTTTTTTGTGGCGTTTGTCTCTCGCTGCATGCGAACATTTGGTTCTGTGTGTTTTTTGAGGCGAGCATTGTTCCAAGGAAGCCCTGGCTGTGCTGATGTCTGTCACTGAGGATTTGGAATTTCTCTGCCCTGCGGAAATTCCTGCCAGTGGATCAGCAGAGTCAGCGCTTGGGAACATCCCCGAATTTACTGAGAGCACAGGTTGTGGGGGCTTGACTGGAACAGGAATAAAGATAATTCTCACAGCTCTCATCGCACCTTCAATCAGAGCTGGCAGAAATAAATATAATGCAGATTGTTCAATCAGACAAGAGGAGTGCTAATGCAGCATGAAGATTGTCATTCTTTAATGGCAATCAAACAATGCAGGTACCATGGATACATCTCATTACAGCTGTGACAAATACATTTGTTTGCTCTGCTATAATTTACCAAATTGGCAGATGCTAGAGGAGGACAGAAATGATAGGTTAGGCATACACGCTGTTCATGGACGTGCATTGTGCAAAGAGGAGCAGAATGAAAATAGGACATTTTTTAGCTTTGTGGAAACGATGAAATTAAGGGTAAAAATTACTGATTTAAACATTTCTTTAAAGCTGCACTCAGGAAATTTAAACTTTATTCCTCATCAAGGCTTTGCTTTGAGGAGCTTTCCTTCTTTGATGTTTTCTTGCCTTTTTTTTTTCTTTTCTTAATTTTTTTTGCAATAAAAAAAGGAGTAAATGAAAGCTGGAGCCAAAATAATTTCAAAGCAAAATGTTAAAATTTCACTAGAAGACTTTTGGAAGGAGCATTTTGGCATTTTCAAAAATAACTTAAATGTGAAATCTGGCAGAACACTCGAAATTTCCCATCCCTGTTATGGTGTGGAATCAGCATGGTAAATTTCTGTACAAATCTTATTAAAATTTTTGACTGGCCAGATTTGACTTTGTAGAAATATGAAGAGAGATCCTTGACAAAATCATATCATCCCTATCCCATTCCCCCTTGCTTTTCTAACCCTTCCAGACTTGGTATTCAACTTCCATCTCACTGCTTCCCCCTCACCCACAGCTGCAGTTTGGCACCAAAAAAAAAAAAAAAAAAAAAAAAAAAAATGAAAAAAAAA
>VZRL01000793.1:518522-530876 GCA_013397895.1 Origma solitaria
AAAAAAAAAAAGTAGAGGAGAGAAAACTTTTCAAATATGTTCATAGAAGTAGTTTAAATCACAGGAATAACTCGGCACAGAATGTTCCTGACTGCAGGAAACAGAATCCAGCTCGAACATTGTCAGATTTGTGGGATCAGAAGGAGGGATTGAATGCCGGAGGTGCTTCAGAGGGAGCAGGAGCTGTGGGGACTCGTACCAAAGGGAACATTAAAAGGGTGGAACAGACAGAGTTTCCTGAGCTGTGGCTGCAGAGAGACATTACAGCACACGAGCGTTTGAAGGATCCAAGCACCAAAGAGGCGGCGGAATTCTGAATGCTAAAAAAGGGATTTTTCTGGGAGTAATGGCTGCAGCCTCATGCAGCACTTCAGGAAAATCTGAGCCCTCGGCTCCGGAATCCTGGGGAATGAGCACACCCAGGGAGCTCTGAAGTAGCACAGGAGAGGGACTTTTCACTGGTGTTTTCTGACAGGTTGGATTGTCTGGATGTCATTTTTGAAAAAAGAAATGGTGCTGCCAGCTCAATCAGCTTTTTAATTTTTTAATTTGAATTGTGGAGTCTGGGCCGCCATGAATTCCAAAGAAAGCTGTTTTGGTGGTGAGGAACCCAAAGACTCTCCCACGATCCTTTACGGTGTGTCAGTCCCAGTGGAGGCACCCCTGAACCCCACAACAAGGAGGTGCATTGGACACCCCAAAGAGACCTGAATTCAGGATTTGCCTTGAGGAGGGAGATGGCCACAACCACTGCAGCCCTTTGGAGAAAGGACCCACAGCACCTTCTGAGCTGCAGAGATCCTCGCAAGCCTCCAGGACCTGACCCCAAACTGAGAGAAGCATAATTGGCACTCGGCAGAGTTTCCAGGGAGGGGTTAATGCCCTGACACCTCTGTTTATTGAGCCGTCCATAAAACCAGAGTTGTTTTTGTTATCAAATTGGCCCCATCTGATTTGGATGGATGGCTCGGTGTGTGATGGACGTGCATTATCTCGCAGGAACAGCTCTTTTGGGCAGGACATTCTCACACCCTGGATAAGATTAAAAACTCGCATCACTTCAATGGTTGAATTAGTAACAATTTGGCAAGTGAAGGAGAACAGCACTTCATTGTGAAAATGCTTCTGTAACCATTAGCAACTCTGATTTGGTGTCAGGCTTAACTGTTCCTTAAAATTGAAATTGCTTGTCCTTGGAGATGCTGAATAATAGCAGGTGTCTCTGGGAGTAAACCATGCCTGTCTGTCTTGATATTGTGCTTCTTTCAAAGGTGCAGGGATTCTTTGACGTGGTAAATACTGCGCACAAAAATGAGCAGCGGGGAGACAATCTCAGATAAAAATATAAACACTTTTTACTTTGATCTTTCAGTCACTTTTCCAAGGTATTGACAGAACAATAGATTAATTAGTGAGGGAGGTTTTATTAAGTAGATGCAAACTGCCTGAAGTCTCTCGGGGAGTCTCATGAGAGATTAGTGGGAATAGGTGGAATGGGGATTTAAGGAAAAAGGTAAATATCCAAAGATACACAGGAGAAACGCGGCTCTCTGTCTGGAGAATTGTTCCATGGGAAAAGGCTGATTCCTCTCACAGGGAGCAAGGAGAGTTTTGCCAATAAATTCACTGGCAGCAGAATTTGTTGCCTTTACGGTACAGGGCAATGCTTTACCCAAGAGATAACCCACGCAACATCAAACCTGCTGGGAGCAGCGCTTCGGGAAAATCAGAGCTCCACCAGTGTGGAGTGAGAGTCTGGAACAAACTGGGGCTTGGGTCAAGTTCTTGAGGTTCCTCTTTTTCTTTAGTGTTGCACAGCAAACCTGTGGCTGTGGAAGCAACAGGGCAAGGAGACCAACTTAAGCAAAAATTATTTGCCACAGATAGGACTTCAAGTCCCTTTTATTAGTGGTCTATAGCTATACTATCTCTTCTTTCTTAATAGAGGTCTCTCACCTCCTTGACTTTCACTGGAAAATAATTTTTTGGAGGAGAATCAGCTTTTCAAATCAAAATAAAGAACTTAAGATGAAGTTTTGGTTTTTTTTTAATGTCCCAACTTCCTCATTGAAAAGTTCAGAACATAATTTGTTAGATAAAAGCTACATTTTACTCATTGAAAATTGAGTATTTGGCATCATTTTGGCTTGTGTTTTCATCCACAAATGGAAAGATTTTCATTGGAAGCTTTAGGGATAAAACCAAAAGCATTTAGAAGCTCTCTTGGAAAATGGTATGTGTTACTTGGCCAGGAGTCTTATAATGCAATTAAGACAACTTGTTCAGGCAGAGAATTATAAATGCTGATCTCTTCATAGTTCTGTTGAATCGCTGTAGTATTGTCCTGGGGTTAGTGATTAAGTTTCAGCTAAATGTTTACCCTTTACTTTTTTTTTTAGAATGAAGCTTTCCAGAAATAGCGAGGGATGTCTAAACCGTGTCATCTTTAAAACTATTTATAATACACATAGAAGTATATTTATAGTCTTATAAATGCATCTGGAAATAAACATTGCACTGCAAATAGCCCGATTTTGATTTATTCAGGGTGCCTAATAACGAGGCAGATGTATCCACACCCTGTTGTGAAAATACCCCGAATTTCTCATCTGCCCTTGCAAGGCAGACAAGGGCAAGTGGTGCTGTGTAAAAATAGGTGTGGACCTTGAACCCTCTTGCCCTTGGCGATGTAGGCCAGGAGGAAACGCAGAGGGACAGGAACCTTCCCTGGCAGAGGCGGTGTTTGTGTCACTGCAGGCGCGGATCAAACGCTGCCCTGCGCCCGATCAATAACCGCGGCCGTCGGAGCAGAAATAGAACATTAGGAATGCACGGGAGCCGAGAGGAGCAGGAGGGTGACACTCACAGGGGCAGCAGCAAAGAGTGCGGAGAGAGAGCAGAACATCTGCCCAATTTACCTAAGTGTGCCACGAAAGTAAAAGGAACCTCACTTCTTGCAGCAGTGCACAGAACGTTCGTATAAAGAACATTCACACACAGGAAGTTCATGCACAGAACATTCACTCACAGAACATTCACGCACAGAACATTCACGCACAGAGCATTCACACACAGAACATTCACTCACAGAACATTCACACACAGAACATTCACACACAGAACATTCACGCACAGAACATTCACGCACAGAACACTCACGCACAGAACATTCACACACAGAACATTCACACACAGAACATTCACTCACAGAACATTCACACACAGAACATTCACTCACAGAACATTCACGCACAGAACATTCACGCACAGAACATTCACGCACAGAACATTCATGCTCAAAGCGACCGAAGCGCAGTGCGGTGAGAGGAGAGGAGAGAGGGATGCTGCCCTGTGGGTGATGCTGGGGTGACGGTGGTGCTGGAGCTTGGCTGGTGTTCCTTGGGGGAAGGTCATGGCTCAGGGCTTGGATCCATGGCACAACCAAGTCAGAGATCCTCAGTTCCTCCTCCCAGCTCTGCTTCTCATCTGCTGAGTGTGTTTTTGCCAATGTGTGATGTTCTTTCATTTTTACCTTTCACCCGCCTTGTGTAAATCTCCACATCTCTTGGGGAGGTCTTGGCTCAGGTGACTGTGACGTCAGCCTTGGCTGGGTCTGGAAAGTGTTATTGTAATGCAAACAATTCAGAAATCCAAGGTAACGATATGAGCAAAATCACTTACCCTGAGAGATCTGTCCAAATATCAAGATAATATGGACAGATCCATATTTTTCAAAACATGTGACAGATTTTTGGGAAAGAAAGGAAAGGGTCTTGCTAAAGGATAAGGGAATGTCCTGTCTGACATTCTTTAACTGCAAAGCTGGCCGAAGTTTAGACATCTGTCTCATGAGATGACACCAAAAAAGTAATAGATATGGCCACCTGCAGCCTGGGAAGTGAGATTCATAAAGAAACTTTACATTTCAAAATTTACAACGCAGACTCTTTTTTTTTTTTCTACAGATGTTTCTTACCTGGGAACCCTAAAGGAGAAGAGAATTTCTGGTGAGGATGAGAGGCAAGTTTTGAAATAGCAATGTTTCCTGCAAGCTGAAAATTCTGGAGCGTGACTCAAAGCCGTGGTGATCCAACCCAGCACGGGGTAAGTACTGCATGTTCCCAGGCCAGCCTGTGCTGCATTCTTAACCACCCAAGCTATTAGCAAAATATGAAGAAAAGAAAAGTTTAACTTGTGAAAGAAAATGGGCTTTGGATTCCTATTAATGATAAAATTAATTTTATACCCAAACCATTGGACAATGGCCCCCTGGAGAACAATGAAGAGAGTGAAAATCCCTCAGACAATGAATGTTGAAAGCTGCATAATAGTCTTATCATTTCTGTACAGCCTTGCTTGAGACAGCTGTAATTAATTATAAGCAAATGACAAATGGTCAAGGCTGTGCTGAAGGCAGTGGCCCTGGTACTTGACATTGTAATGCAACTGGGGAAGAGCTTGTCAAATCAAGGTTGGGCTAATTTATTAGGCAGCCATTTGTGTCAAGTTGAATAAAAGGAAGAAAAAATATGACGTGAAAAGCTAGTGCAAATATGAAGTGTTTGGGTGGATTTTCACACATTGTGTGTTTTAAGAGCACAGTCATTTCAACCATCTGACTCCTGCTGCAGGTCCTTGTTCCCTTGTCACTCACCCTCACACCGAGAGCCTCTGCTGGAAATCATCCATCACTTTTGGTTTGTTTTATCCTGTAGTGTCAGCGGAGTCAGATCTCAGTTTGGGGTTCCACTTCAATAAACCACAAGTCCTTCCCACTCCATCTAGTTTAGTTCTTGTCAAAATATGTGTTCAAAACACTCCCTCGAGCTCTTGTGGTCCTTCACACCTGTGCTTAGCACAGCAGCAGAGTCCCCTGCTCAGGCTCTGGGTCAGCACTCAGGGAAGGACTTCAGCCTTGCCTGGGCTCTTGGCTTCTAGTGTGACTTGTGCTTGCTTCTGTCGTGCTTGTTCCAACCAGAATTCCTAAAAACAGGACTTTCCTTTAGCCCTTTAATAGCTTTCAATAAAATTAAAGACAAATCAAATTAAACAAGACAATTAAAGACAATAAATTAAACCAAGCTTTCAATAGGATTAAACTTGCATCAAAGATTAATATTTGCAAGAAAACTGAAATTTGCTGTTTGCTGTTTGCTTTCAGCACAGCGTAGCAGCCCCATAGGAGGGATTTGGGGTTTTTGTAGTCACTAACAAACATGGCAGGACTGACTGCAGCCAAGGGAGGAACACATGACCAGCAATGTCCAGGAGTCCTGTGCTGGCTCTAATTTTCTGATATTCGTGGAGATTCGCGGAAGCTCGCAGGGAAGTCAGGCAGGAGCACGACAAAATGGCGAAAGAGCAAACTTTATTTACCGAACTTTCTTTATATAAGCATTAATAATCTAACAACTATTGGTCTGCAGTTTTCCGCCCCCTAAAATGATTGGCTACAACCCTACAGCATCCAGTACCAAAACACAGAGATTAGAAAAGCACAAAAATGCAACTGATCTCTATTCTCCATGAGAAAGAAGAGAAAGATTTCTAAAACAGCGCAACTACAGTCCTGTCCCCTTCCAGCATTGATATCTGTGTATCAAATCCAGCCCCTGGAACATGGCATGGTGCTGTCAGTCCCCGGAGAGCTTCAGGAGGCTGTCCAAATGGGTTTGTGTAGGAAATGGGCCTCTAAAGGCCAGGGAACATCCTGGTAATTCTCCCTGAGCATCAGCATATGGCACTGAGCACAGATGCTGCTCTCCTTATGATGCATTAGGAGCTTTATGACAATAGTCCCAAACTCTCGTTAGATAGCCGAGTGTCAGCAGCAGTTGCTACAAAACAGAAGGATTCTTAAGAGACCTCTAATCTTCATTAATCTGTGCATCTTGGGTGGTTTTTGCAACTTTAGAAAATGCTCTAAGGATAGAGAAGAACCTTTATGGATGAGAAAACGCTTACAATTGTCTTTATTTGTCTCTGATTGGTGTCTCCCTGGCTATTTAGCCACATAATTCACATTTGATCCCCTGGACCTTAGGCCACGGTGTGACAGAGTGTGACAGTGCTGCTCTCAGGTGCTGTCACCAGCCCATCACTCCTGTTCGCTCTGTTCACTAAATATTGCTGGGAAGAGGTGACTGATCTCGCTGTAAAATAACCCCTCCTCAAAAAATCTGTAATTTTTCTCTTGATCAGTTGATTGCTAAGACTTGTGTCATTTTGTAGCGTGGATCTGATTAGAGACACCTTTGGCTGAATGCTAAGCATTTCTCTGCTGTGCTGCAATTCCAAGCAGGGCTGTAAATCTGTCTATGCAGATGTGCGGGTGGCATTTGAAAATTGTTTGAGGCGGTGAATTGCCAATTCATATCTTTTTGCCAGTCTCTGTATTCCGAGGATCCATCCTGTTCCCCTGAAACACGGCCTGGCGTGGGCATTGTCCTCTGGATGTGTTGTGGGGGTTTATATTTTATATATTTATGTGTGTTGTGGTCCCTGAAGCCACTGGCGAGCTGGGAGGAGGTTTATTTTCTTAGTCCAAGCTTTCTGACTGAAGATGATGAGTCTGTGATTTTATTCTTTTGTTGTTGAGGCTCAAGACATGAAAATGTGTCTGAAGTCTTTCATTTCCACCTATTGAAAGTACTTTAAAAGGGAAAGAAATAAACAGATGGCTCTCATTAGCACAAGACTGCTTTAATCTTTTGCACATTTTAAATTTTATTTTCCTTTCAATGTTTGTAAGTAAATTGGTATAAAATTAAGACTTCACCAGAGCAATTGAATTTCACACATTTCAATCCATGAAAGGAGAGGTGGACTCCGTCCAAATTGCGACAGCTGATGTAATCCTGGCATCACAATTATCTATTATCATCAACAAATGCATTCTGAGTGAATGAAATGCAGCGGGGCTGGCCCTTACTCATCTAACTCAAGCAAAACTCATTTGAAAGCCCTGAGTACAACTGGGGATCTTGCCTCCACCATTCAACCAAACCGGTTTTATTTTTATTTTAAGCTGGAAAAACACAGAGCTCATCATTCTGAGGAACATGTGCAGGAAATTGTGGATAAATACGCTGTGGGTATAAACTGCCCGAGCTGCAGGGACACCAATGGGCTGCTGTCCTTTTCACCACAAAATCATCTCGATAATGTCCTGGGGCATCAGCTGATGGAGTTGGGAAAACACCAACAATTCTCACAGCTCGGGAGCTGAGTGGTGTTGAACTGCCTCCATCCCCAAGGACTGAGGCTGTGCAACCTCCTGCTCAAACCTCTGTGTTCTCCCCTCATTTTGCTGGAATTCCTGCTCAGTAAACTCTGTTTGAGGCCAGGGCTGGCTGCTGCCATGGCTTTTGATCAGGCAAAGGCTTTCAGGGCAAGCACAGCTCTTAGTTCAGTGCCTGGGGATGGGTGTAGGATTGGGTCTGTGGTGTTTGGGTCAGTTGTTTCAGACGGTCGGGACGGAGACGAGAGATCTCTGGAGTTTGGTCTCAGAGCATGAGGTTTATTGTGAAAGGTGTGGGTGTAGGGGAGCTGCTGGGAGCTGCCAGACTCAGCTCAGAGCAGGGAGAGAGGGGAGAGAGAGAGAGAGGAGTACAGAATACAGAATGGAATAGAAAGTACCGTGGTTGCCATTTATAATACAATAAATCATCTTCTGTGCTGAATATTCTAATTTTCACTAACCAATCTAGAACAAGCTACAAATCCTACAACATTTACACACAGCCTAGGAGAGTCATTGCATTACCATACGGCGTTATATTTTAAACTCTAAAAACTGCTTTTTGGAGCCTCTGCCAAGCTGGCAGGGTCTGCTCTGCCCCTTGGAGCTGTCTGCAAGCAGAGGGGATTGTTTAATCCAAAGGGGATTCCCTTCAGTGGCCACACCATTGTTTTCCAGCTGTTCAGTCCCTGGGGTTTGGGATCTCAAAGCTTGTCTCCATTTCAATCTCGCTTCTAGTTTCCATATTCTCAGCATCTTTTGCCAGGTGATCATATTGATAAGCCTTTCCTGTTTCATCCTCCCCAACAGATGGGCACCCCTTCTGAGGATCCACAGGGTCAGGACTTTGCTGCAGTGGTGGAGTTGTTGTCAGGGGATGAGTGAGGATGGACCAGAGGAGGTTCCTGGTCCCACCTCACTGTTTGTGAGAGCAGTGACATCGGTACAGAATTCCAAATGCAAACACAGGTTGCTGACAGCTCCCCTGTAAATAGAATTACATTCTTTAGGGCTTGTTTTGTGTGATAGAAATCAGGGTCTGAGCCTCTCCTATTTATTTTCAGAAGAAAGATGAAAATTGGAGAAGTGCTAGATTTGCAACATGACAAAATGAAGTCGAAGACTCTCGGGGAAAAAAAGATTTTAATTCTGTTCCTCTTAAAACAGAATTGTGTATAAAGTGGCTTTTCTGCTTCCTAGGAGCTTTCTGAGTTTCTGAAAAAGAATGTTTATTTTTGGTGGCAGTGTACAGCATACTGATTAAAATAAAAAAAAAATAAAGCTTAACATTTCAGTTATGTTGAGGAATTTTGTTTTGAGCCTAACCTTTTCAAATAGTAGATGTTTTAACAGAAAATGGAATACATCTCATTCTGGAAAGTTATTTTTAAGTGGGAAAAAAAAGGAGCATTCTCACTTGGCTAATATACAGTTTTTCAGGTTTTCCTATCTAATTTGGATGAAGGAAAGTGTTTCAAAAATAGCGTGTCAAAATCTGAATAAGTTAAAAGGACTTGGTGTGTTCTCCTTGGCAAACTTTGTTTTCCTTGATATTTAGACAAAAAATATTCTGTCCTAGATGCTTTGCACACACTCCCCAGGACAAAGTCAGCTGCTTCGTGTGGGCTCCTGGGAGGCCAGAGAACATCAGAATTTTTTTTTTTCGTTCAGGATTTTGATTCAGAATGATTCAGTCATGATTCACACTGGGAGAAATTATCTTCGCTGCCTTCCTGTTACTTTTAGTTTTTAAAGTCAGGTGTAAATGGCACCACTGCTGGCATTTATCTCCATGGGAGAAGTTCAGAAGTCATCCTGGCCATTTTCTGCCCTCCAAGCTTTATGAGTGTCCAGAGGTCTTCCGTAGCCAATCCTCAGGTTTTATGGCAGCCCAGAGAGAAGTGTTTCTCTTTCCTGTTCTTAATGCTCCACAAAGGTGAAGAGTCCACGCACTCTCCAGCCAATTTGTGCTGAAATAATCTTACATTTGAAAGCTCTTCAAGCTCTCTGCCCTGGAGCTTCTTGGCTCTGTTTTTTTAACCTTATTGCTTTTGTTTCATCTCTCACAATGAACATGCTGTTGCCCTGTTCTTAGCAGCGTTTCAACGCTGCTTGCTGATTTATTGAGCAGGCTCAAAGAGGAAAGAGAGGAGGACAAACACAAATGAGGTCCTTAAGAATCAGAATTTCAATGGAAATAATTGATTTTTTCATTTTACTTGGGAAAAAAAAAAGAGAATTTTGAAAAATCTTCCTTTCCTCCTCCTCTGCTCCTGTTAGCAAACAGAAAGGAACGGCTGTTATTTCCTTGGAGATGTCTAGGAGCTCTTGAGTTCCTGAAAAGGTAACTGAGATGATGACACCCAAACCTTGAGGTGTAACAATTTGTTCAGCCCTTCCCACAAAGGTCTGGCAGTGCCAGTTGTGTTTGTCACAGATATTTATAGAGGGATTTCACTGGTGGAGTTTAAAGGAACATAATAAGCCATAGGCCCATGTGTGTTTCAGGCACGCTTAACTGAGGGGAAAATGTGCTCCCAATTTTGAAAATGTCACAGTATTTTATACATGTTATGCAGATAAATTCCAGTTGGGAAGGGAATTTGAACCTTTAGAATGCTCTATTTGAATATCACACTCGATAGAAACCATCTCTGTTTTCTTTGACCTTACTGAGAGAAAAATCGGAATCTTCAAATCTGGGAAATGGGCCAAATTCTCAACCCTAGAAAAGATCCTGCATTAAAGCAGCTGGGAATGGTGACTTGAGGGTCTGTCTGGTGAAGGACTCACAGCAGTGACCTTCTCACCTCTCCTTCATTCGTTGTCAGGAAATTTTGTGCTGATGGTTTCAGTTAGGACTGCACTCTGCGAATCTGAATTGTTTGATAGGTGTGCATTATCAGCTGGACTCCAGCAGCCATGAGAGGAAATACTGCAGAGAGAGGCTGAGAAACCAGAGTTTTCCCTGGCCAAATACCTCTGTTTAAAGCAATTTACTGTTTGTTTGTGATTAAGTTGTTGAGAAGATTCATTCATCAGGGCCACATCAGAACTTGGAGCCAGTTCTGAGGTTGGGGCAGATTCCCTTTCACGTTTCCCTGGAGCTCAGAATTAACTTTCAGCCTAAGTGCTGGGGCTGGGAGCACTGGGGAAACGCTGCTGATGCTCTTGAGAGAAAAATGTGTCTGTTCATGCTCAGCCAACACATCTGAGCACATGAAATGCTGAGGGGAGGGAACGCTGGGCTGAACCCCTCTCTGGCACTTGAAAAGAGCTCAGACTTGCTAAAGGAGCTGTGTCTCTGCTCCACAGAATGATGAAGGACAGGAGCAATCCTTAACATCTGAGAGTGCACTTTCTGCAGGTGGTGGTGTGATGTACGAGACCTTGACCCTGGAGCTGCCCTCGGCCAGGGGAGCAGGGCATCCAAATGTGCCCTTTGCAAGGGCAGGGCAGAGCTGGGCTCAGGGGTGGCTCATCCCCTGCTTCCCTGGGCGAGGAGGGGACAGGGAACAGGGCCCCAGCCCCGCAGAGTGCTTCAGAAGGAGAAAATAATACTTTTAAAAAAGGGCTTGTATTGAACTTGTATCCAATTCAGCCCAAACTGGCATTTAGCTTTTAGGTCTATTCCAGAAATAGAATTTCAGACAGGACTGTGGCAATGAGGGTCCCTGAGGACAGGGCTGGAGGCTGAGGGAGGCAGTGATGGTGAATGATCCAATCTCCTCCTCAAGAGCCGTGACTTTCAGGAGCACAGACTTCAGAGCACATGTGGAGTTTGGCCTTTTTTTCCAGCCCTGCCCTGCCCAGCGTATTGCAGGGATGTAATTGGAAGGGTCCACCTTGGTGCTGTCTCCTTCCCAGCTCAAACATCACATCTGTTATGGTTTGTGCTCGAGGCTATGATTATCCTCTATAGATAGAAATGTTCTATTGCCTGAGTCAAAAGCATTTAGTTCATCCAGAGAAGTTATTGTTTGGAGGCCAAAATGTCTCCAGTTCATATCCTAGTTCTTGTTTCCATTATTATATGTGTGTGATATTAATTTCTGTCTTTGAGGGAAAAAGAAATCCATCCAGTGTTATGAGGAGAGGGCAGAAATGAGAGTGAATGTCTGAGGATATCTCCCCTGGCATCACTTTTCACCTTGGCAATAGCATATATTAAGGGGCTCTATTTAAATTCATAAAAAACTTCTACAAAATGTTGGAATGTGTCCCAAATTTTATCTGGGGTAACTTAGTTTTCTTTTCTTTACTAGGACATGGCTAATGTTTATCCTTGTGCTAAAAACGAAGAAATTTAATAATATCAAGGAACCCAAAAATCCACCGTGATGCACATAACATATGAGAGAATTAACTTGCTCAAGTGGGGCCTCTTCTAGAGGTTTAACCCAAACAGAAACACAGAATTTTGCTGCAGGAGTTGGTAAACAGAAACTGGGAAACAGTTAAGCGAAGTTCCAAAACAACTGCTGTGATTTATCTTTACTTAGGGAGATGCATTATAGTCATCATTGCCTTTTATCTCAGCCATAGTGTAGAAAATTACCTTCCACTGTCACAATTTATAAAATACTCTTTGAATGTTTATCACCAATGCACAATCATAACAACAGCAGCAAATGGCAGGATTCTCTTAACAGCTCTTCATGATATTCAAGAAATCTGTACTAGAGGTAGCCAGTAATTGGCAGAGATGGAAAAAAATGTAATAAAGTTGTTGAAGTTACTTTCCACTAATAAAAATTCCATTACTTAAGAAATTTCAAACTTCCAGCAAAGGGTAATGCTTGTCAAGTAGGTGTGAGCTCTTCGAGAGAAGTGTGAGACAGAGGTCCCACAACGTGCTCAGGATTGCCAGACTGAGCAGCTGCAGATCCTCCAAAGTCCAGTTCCCAGATCTTTCCTCAAGCAGACTTCTCTTGCCATCTCTCACTGTTACTGGAAAAAAGATTTTCCTTTATCCCAGTAAAGTTTGCAGTTACAAGCTTGCAGATTTGGCCCGAAAAGTTATCCCTCTGCAATACAAAGGTGCTTGTTTGGCATCCTTCACCCATCCCATCCCATAAATCCCATCCCATAAATCCCATCCCATCCCACCCCAT